>JAOTRN010035168.1:0-17999 GCA_028566695.1 Bagroides melapterus | reverse complement strand
ATAATAATAATAATAATAATAATAATAATAATAATAATAATAATATAATAATAATAATAATAATAATAATAATAATAATAATAATAATAATAATAATAATACAATTATTATTATTTAACTTGAACAATATAATTATCAATCTTTAGAATTTTAGAGTTTAGAGTTTTAGCAAAGGTTCAGATTTTTTGAGATCTTAGCTCTTAGACATTTTTGTAACATGTCATGTAGTTGAAATAAACAAATGTTTTTGTTGACTTTATGCAAACATCGAATGAAGAGTACAAAAACAAGTAACCTTATACTGATTTAAATGTAGATTTTTTTGAATTGCAAAATGACCCAATCTGTTTAGCTGAAGGACGAAATTAGAAATGCTTCAGTTTTTCACAGTTTTAGGAGGATTCCAGTTGTGTTAAAATGAATTCCTCATAGACTGTGTTGATACAGGTGCTCAGCTCCTGTGTCTTCATTTGCCAGGAGTGATGAAACAGCACTGGAATAGGCAGTTTATCTTGGACAGACACATTCATACATTCATTTGGCTCTGAAGGACTTGGAACAAGGCCTAGAAGTGTATATATATATATATATATGGTGAAAGGTGAAAGACACACAGTACCAGACAGTGTATAAAGCAGAAAAGATACGTTCCACATCAGATACTACAAATATGTCCTTACTTACCCTTCCCCCTCTTCAGACACACACACAAACACACACACAAACAAAACTTTAACCTTAACCTTACACTTAACCTCAAAAACCAAAAGGAGACTTTTATCTCTTTTAGTTTAATAATAATTTTAGTTCAGGCATGTAATTACACTGTTATTACTTTTTGAAATTGTGTGAAGTTTCAGCCCTTATAAAACATACGTTTCTTGTGCAAACAAAGCAAAATTAGAGAAAGGATTTTTTTGGATGATCAACTAATATAGTAATATACAATAATAACAACCTATTTCAAGAGACAAATGTTTTAACCCCCAGTAGATCTGATGCTAAGAAGATCTTAATATTGAATAAGTACTGGGGCTGCAAAGAATTTTAGCTCTTTAAAATAAAATCTGTCTGAAGAAGACACCAACCATGCCAAAAGCCGTGACTCAGAATAAAAATGTGTGAAGGTGTCACATGGTGGTTTTGCTGTGTAGACGCCCTGCTGTGAGAGCTGGTAGAGAGATAGTTTTGATTTGCTTACTTTGGCAAGAAATGAGGCTTAACATGGAAAACACAGGGTTGAAGCCAGAAGCCAGAGATCTGCCAAATCAGAAGTGCCAAACAAAACAGAAAGTTCTCGGCACCTCCAAAAGAATAATGTGTACTATGAATGTTAAATTATTTATTTATGTCACTTTAAAGTAATGGGACATGGGTAAAGAGTGCTGGAATTTTAAGTATCCTAACTGTCCAGTTTCTTTCCTTTCTTGATATTATTTGAGGAACTGTGAAAGTCCAGGGTAATCCACCAAATTCCTCATTTGTAACAAAATAAAATCATCCCAGTATTTTCCAGTTAGTTTTCTACACTAATTTGTGTGCACAGTGTTTTATAAGGACAACCCGTGCCCTCCAGGCACAAAAACAAGCAGCACAAATACCCGATGTTGCCAAGTTGCATACCGTATCCTAAACACAATAGAGTTGCTGCTCCTTTACAACCATATAATTCAATAGGACTAATCCTGTGCTTGCTCTGCACCTAATTCCAATAGAAGCCTGCTTTGTATTTCAGCACCAGGCATCAGTATGGCCCAGTGCATCTGCACAAAACATGCTGGAAACAGCACACACACACACACACACACACACACATAAACATATGACGACTCATTAAAGTGAAACAGAAATGAAATACGAGAGCGTACAACCAGCATTTACACACGACTAAGGATCATGCGGTAAGACAGGTTCAACTGCTGAGGGAAGGAAAAGTGGAAAAACACACAGAGAGTGTGAAAGATGGACAACTTTAAGGCATCTTTGCTATCACCGGCATTTCATCCTGTTGTCTACATATTCATCAATCAGCCAGTGACGATAATGTAATGATTAAAAAAAAGGCAGGCTGACTTTGTATAATAAATATATAATAAAGGTTCAATTTAGTCAGGTTTTAAAAACCATCGCAAACCACCAGTAAGTACCACGAAACCACCATAAAAACATCGCAAACCACCACAAACTAACCAATTTGTAGCTTTAATTGACTTACTAGATTCCATGTTTGTGGGTAAAATGGTTCAATTTAGTACCACTAACAGCAGGACTTTAATTATTATGTTTATATGTTTATATGACTATGTATACATATATCCTTCTGTCTGTCTGGTTAGAAATTAATCTTAGCCAGTTAGCTGAAATTATCAGTCAATACTCACAATTCTACCTACATTTGTTTCTTCAAAATTCTCAAAAATCCTGTCAGGTTTGCTCATGTTAGCCAGTTAGCTCTCATTAGCAGTGAAGATAAGCTCTCGTTAGCCAGTAGAAGCTGGAATTAGCAGTCAAAATTAGGATTTTGTCAGGAAATCCTCTCAGCAAGTCTGTCAGGTTAACTCATGTTAGTCAGTTAGCTCTCATTGCAGTTAAAATAAGGAATTTTATATTTCCTTTTCTCACCATAAGAACATAGAGCAATCTGAAAAAAATCCTGTTAAAAGCCAGTTAACTTTCTTTATCAGTTGAGATGAAGATGAAGAATTCTATGTATATTTCTCACCATAAAAAAAACATTCTAAAAACAAAATCACAAAAATAGCCCATATTAGCCAGGTAGCTGGTGTTAGCAGTGAGGATTCATTTATAAATATAGCAAAATCTCTCAGAAGGTTAGCTCAGGTTAACTGTGAAAATCAACGTGGATCTGACTATCTGAAGGGAAATCATGTTATAAAATGTGGAAGCATAAGCTGTTTAACATGAGTCAAAGAAGAGGAAGAGAAGAGGAAGTCTGTAAATATATAAATCATTTTGCAAAAAGTACTGTGAATGGGAACAATAACAGTACAACCGGTAGCTTAGCCTTGAGGCTAAGAGAATCAAAACAACCTGCAAATAATTACGGATATTCAAGTGAACAGATTGTTTAGACTAAAGCCTGGCATTCATTCGCAGGCTGTGGCTGGCACCGCACTCATCTCCGCGTCTCCATCGGACATGCCAAACAGGAACGTCGCGTCCGTGAGAATGGCCTTTGCTGACCCACAGCCTCGGGAACAATGTGTGTTCCCAAATACCACATTCGCACCGACAGAGAGAAACAAAGTGATTAATAAGCAAAGTCCTGAAGGGGAATTTTCTTGTTTGCATTCCTAATGTGGCTAACAAAACTGTAGCAACATTAAACAAGCCGTGTTATAACAATATGAACAATTTTACCACAGAAAAGTTTAAAAAAAGCAGCTTTGAGCTTAGCAGTAGCTCGGATATATGATTATTACTATAGTAACAATGTACACGAGATGAGTTCACTTTTGTGGGAGGATTTAGATACAAATTTTTAATAGATAATTAAAAATCTACAACAATTAACTACTCATCAAACTAAAGTTAAGCTACTTAGCTAATCGTCTGCTTTGGCTTTGTAACCATCCTCTGGGAAAAGCTATAACAAGGACTTAAAATTGTAATATTAGGATTGAATTCCCTAAGGGAGGGAGGGAGAGTTTGAATCTGAACGTAGTGGACTGATTTTTTATTAAAATAAAATCTTATTGTGGTATTAAGGCATGATTAATCTGGAGAACACAGAGAGTCCGGAGAATCAATATCCTATTTCTTATAGTCTCAAGGTTTCCTGAGTGATTTCGTACAGTTTCCACTTCCTCGGTTCTCAGAGACACAGAGTGTGTGTGTGTGTGTTTGTGTGTGTGACTCGTTGCATAATAATTCTCTTACAAGCAGCAATACCAGAGGAAACAGATGACTGTAAGCGGACATGTGGAGCACAATGCGAGTTGTGTTGGACTGGTTCCATATTGACTTAAGAGATCTCAAACCTGACAGAGCTGCTAACGAGACTTCTGGCACTCACACCCAAGGTGCCTCAGATAACACTTCCAATAAACACTCCTCTCCTAGGATCCACGCTCATTCATTCACCGTCCATTCACTCAAAATTCTCAGGCCTGGGAAGTTCGGTATATCAGATGCTTATATTAAAATAAATGTTAAAGACATTTAGACTGTTTAGAAGGAACTTCAAAAATAATTGAAGTTCAGTTTATCAGTGTAAAAAGTGCCGTTGTGCTAAGAATCGAGCCTCGGCCAGCTGCAGCAGTGACTGAGACGGTGAAGCAAGGTGAAATATGTCCCCAGTTCATCAGGTCTGTTTATCAAATGATCTTCAGTATCAATGGCAGACCTTTGTTTTGTACTCATGGTCCTTATATGTAATTAAAGGAAGTCGTTCATTATCTGTGTGAAAAAAGAGAGATACAACGAATCTCTCTGTCTGTCTTTCTTTCTGTGTGAGTATCTCTTTCTCTGTATATCTTTGTGTTTTTCAAAATGCATTGTTTTTTTTCCTCATTAAATCTTTTTTCTAGCGTCCCTCTTCCTTTACTTAACACGTTGCACAAATTTCCTTCATGAGAGAAGCGTAATAAAACACACACACGCTTCTCAGGAAGCCAGTGAAATTGAAAGCAGACAGTGTTCCTACTTGTCAGTGTGTTCGCATGTTTACGCAACCTTCTTCTTCCTATGTGTCTCTGTCTGTCCTAGACTAAAACTTTCACTCTGTTTTGGATTAGTTTTTCGCTCGATGTCCTCTGAGATAACCGTACCCTTTCTTTCCTGCAAGCGCCTCTTATTTGTATTCGATACACCACACCACGGATTCTAGAAAAATTTACTGGTGTCAGGTGGCACAGTCGATGAGGTCGAACTCATGGAACTGGGATTGAAGGGTTGAGGTGATGCAACGAGGTGAAGAGAAAAAACCTCGAACGACGTTGCGCCTTCTTCCTTGTCACGCTTGTCTTTGGTACGTTTGTATTAATAACAATAAAGATGTGTGAAACGCACGTACGTCCGGATTCTGTGCATGCTTGAACATGAAAACACATCTCCTAACACGCCTCACTGCCTTCAACAGGCACACACAAACACACACACACACTCAGTATATGTTGTACACATGTGTCCAAAATCTCACACCCGCCCCCACACACACACTGCTGTTATGGCAGCTTCAATGTTGTTCTTTTACAGTTAATATTATATAGATGGCAAGCGTCTAAAAAGCATGTGAAAGCCAAACATCTTTGGAAGGAGTTTTGGAGATGATATTTCTCAAGGCATGTCCTTCCATTAACAGCCATCTGCTACAGCACAGAGAATAAAATCTGTAAGAAATCTTTAAAACTAATCTACAAACATCCAGTCAGATCATATCAGACGAGAAAAGCCAGAGATTCAGGGTTGAGCTGAGGGTTAACTGACAAAAACAGGCACTCTTTGCAAGCTGGGTGAATCACTGAAACTGGACTGTTGTAAGACTTGAGTCCATGTAGAACCTTAGAAAAAAATAGAAAACACTGTCTTTACACCTTTACTCCCATCTCTACTCTGTGCACCACATTCATTTTAAATTCTTCATTTGTAAGTCACTTTAGATAAAAACATCGGCTAAATGGATTGGAATGGATGTAAATGATAAACAGAGTAAAGTTGTAAAACTACTAAATCAAACGGTTCTGTCATCATTTGTACTTTGTCTCCGTGTCCTTTACGGACAGCGTGTCCTCACACAACACTACTTTTAGTGTTCTTTGTAAGGCAGTTTGTGGGGGGAAAAGGGGGGCGACGAGTAAATAGTTCACCTCGCTGACCCTCGTTACACCGCGTCCGTATTACAGATGTGTCGATAAAGCGAGTTAAAAATATCAGCCCCATGTACAGAATTTTACTAGGCTGCATGTCTGGGTTATAAAGAAATCAGATCCAGCTTCCTGTCTTCGTACCTTGGTGGTGCTGTCGTGCATGGTTCTACATGCCGATACAGCCGAATGTTTTTTTTTATCTCATTTCTCATGCTTTCTTTTCCTCTGCTTGGCCTGAACTGACAAGGCTGAAGAGATGGCACTTAACATGAATGCTAATTAATTAAATTAATTAATGGGACCAAAATATTTCGCCGGTGTGCGAGAGAGAAAACGAGAGCAGGAGACTGAGGTCGTTTCAGGTAGTTTGAATGATTAGGAAAATTCCTTTGGTCAGCACTGACACACTGAGAGAAGTTACAGTGGCTCTGGCCTTGGTTACACATTGCGTATGAGAGCAGCACACACACACACATATACACACACAAACACACACTGCAAGCTGCTCGGAAATCTGTCTGACAGAACAGCATTCACCGCTGCTTTTCCGAGAAATTCGCCTGTATTCATGCTGTAATTACAACAGGGTTTGTTATTAAAAAACACAATAATTCTCACACAGCTTTTAATCATTAAGCCAAATGATTAACGTGACATTTGCCAATTTTACTGGTTAAACTATGCCTACACAAAACTTTTTTTTAATTCATCTTTCATTAAGGTGTTATATTTATGTTTCCCATGAACATGTGAGCGTTAGGTGGGAGGTGGGCTCTGTTACAGTAAACTGTGTGATCAGGTACTCATGTGTAGTTTGTACCTTTGTGAGGAAGGAAAGCAGCAATGTTGAAAGAGTAACCAGGATAAAATGAAAAACATTTCTATAAAGTGAACAGAGCGGATATTATGGGATGACATGCTGGTTTGGCTGAAATTGCTCTCTAGAATAGGAAAACATGAGTACAGCGCTGAGAACAGAGTCAACTTCCCCTAATTTTTCAGAATAGAAGTTTACATTTTTTTCCCTAGAATTTCACAGAATAGAGGAAACATGAAGGGAGAACGTGTGTTTCGCAATATGCTGAGTATCAATTCCCTCACGTGGATCGATCACAGCCGAGCCGATCTATCGCCTTCCCGTCCTGAGAGGTGATTAGAAATCCGGTATCAGTGTGGTGTCCCAGAGGTTATCCAAACAGATGGACACATGTAGCTTCTAACAACCTGATATGCTTCCTATAGCAATGGCAATCAGCATACAAAGGTTCACTGACTGATCTTTGAAACGAATTTATCTCAGAAGGACATGATAAGCATGCTGAACGTAAGAATTGGTGGAGCAACGTTGGGTCAAAGACTTTATCTTCTCCACAATACATATACAGTAAATAACGGTCATGTTCCGTTTTCAGAAAATACCTTACGTAGAAAATTGCGGATTAATGACGAACATAACCAAATGGTGACAAGAGTTAATGCTTAACATTTATACCTATAAATAAGAATAATAACTTGATAATTTGTGCTTTATATTCTCGTTGGATTATCACCATGGACAAGATCAATCCATGTGATCCAAGACACTGACAATAAATCAATACTATTTTGTTCTTGGGTTTGAGAATACTGTCTGGAAAATTGTGTCTATGATCTAGGGATGCCGAAGAGAGTAGAGCACATTCCTCATCTGCCATTGGATGCAGCAGGAGCAGCAGTACGACAATACGTGGCTGGTTTGTTCTACATGTCACTTGTTACCTTCAACCTGTCTATGAAATTTGACTCCAAATCAGATTAGCTCCAGTGACGTCTTCATTTTAAATAAACCCAGTTCTCATTGCAAATCCCTGTAGACCTTCCTTCTAGACCAGGGTGCAATACGAAACATTCGATCCATTCAGCATTTTTTTCACACAGGTGTGGTCTCAGTAAAAGGGGACGCAATCGGTTGCAATTGTTCTCCAGAACATGCAACAGTGTTCCATTTGTCTTTCTTTCTAGACAATATCCCATAAATACCAGAATTTCCCCAGGTTCAATGAGGCATGACTTGGTAGAGAGTAATGTGGCATCTCGTCATCAGAGGTCCGACTGTAGTTAAATGTTAAGCTCTGAATTGACACTGCATTATCTGTTTGTACTATGACGTGTCTCTGAGAAAACCGGGGCAAATGGGGTAGGATTTGAAATTTGACCCACATGGTTACACCGATCAGGAACCTTGTCAGTGCATTCAATTGCTTTAGGTGCCTAAAAAGCAAGCCAGAGTTGAAACCATAAGGAGAACCCATGTTCTTCTGCATGACACCCAATGTTCAAGGTCACATAGAGCTTGAAGTGTATCCCAGGGGACTTGGGGCAAATGTGGGAAACCCTGGACAGGGTGCATCCAATTCCATACCAATTAACCTGTGCATAAATGAAGATATCAGATAGAGAGTTCCCAGATAAAACCCCAAAGCACAGGTAGAAGATGCAAACCCCACAGACACAGGATAGAGGCAGGAATCAAACCCCCAACCCCTGGAAGTACGAGGCAAACATACTAACCATCAAGACAATGTTTGCTGAAATATCTGTATATGCTTGGGTGGGGCCTTGAATGGAATAAAGTTCTGTTTTGCTGCAGCACACTGATAACACTATAAGGTCAAAATGAATGTGTGTTGCATTCATAATCAAGTGCCATTAGTTCAACATGCTTTTTGTTCTGAACCAAGGACCTTCATAAAAAACACATCCAAAACAATACGTGTAGAAATGCATCCTTGAAGCGATGCGAACGTCTGATTCGTGATAAGAAAGCAGTAGCGTTAATGAGGGACCTGTTATGGCTTTCATTTCCAGCTTACTTACAACAGACCTTTAATTGAAATAACAACAGCAGCAGCACCAGAAGCAAGTCTCCTTCGACTCAGTCATAATTACGAATGTGTTTAGTGGTGATGAAGAGAGACCAGCTGAATTAGAACAAACGTGGCTAGAGGGCAGAGGCTGGTAGAGGCAAGGGCAGGCAGAGCTAGAGATTCACTGGTACATGGCACAAGGTGCACGTTAAGCATAATTACCATCCGTTATGATGACAGAACAATTAGGATGCTGTAGAGACTCTGCTTTTAAACAACTCTCTAGGAATCAATCCGTTACTTCAAGCTTTTATTTATATGCTGATGACTAGTCTGGAGTTTCCGTTTAATCTTTATTATATATTGACATTTATCTATTAAGTCAGCTCCAGCTCCAGATGCACTTAAAGTGAGAATGCACTTAAACTGCATACTCGTGTCACTTAATATTTCCTTGAGAGGATAAAAAAGGAAGCGGGGTGGGAAATCTCTATACCGGACGTCGTTCTATACTCCCTCTCTGGCACAGACACGTCCTGATGCTTCAGCATGCCTGGAGACGGTTACCATAGCGATAGCTGTTCTGTGCTTATTGCTTTGGTTATTATGATAAAGATGAGGTGAGAAGGATATAGCAGAAGATGATTAAATGCTGGCTGAGCCTGTATATGGCGTGTACAGAAGTATATACTGTATACTGCATACTGTATGTATGTTCATAAACAGATCTGACAGGAATTTTAATAAATATGTATTTCCTCACAGGATGCACAGCGTTCTTATCAAACAGCCAGGAAACAGATGCCAGGAAAAGCTGTCTGTTCGTCCTCTCCCTCACCTTTTGGATGAAGACGGACATGTGTGAGCGTCATTCAACGTTATATGATGCCATTTTCAATGCTTTAACGTGGGGTTGTACTTTAAAATGGATTATATGAGATTATTGTGTATTTTTGCATCACCCACAAAAGACGCAATGCTGAGGTTTCTTGGACAGACTGTAGATCCTGTAGCTATTCCCTTATCATGTTTGTTATTAGACGAAACATAACAAAACCCTAGAACGTAGAAACCATAAATCTTTAAAGTTTAACAGTGTGGGTAATCAGTTTGTTCCACATCAGTCTTATTACACAATCAATATGATCTTGTGATATAATGTGTTGCTCAACTTTAATAGTTTTCTTGTCAGTTCTCTCTCTCTCTCTCTCTCTCCTTTAATTCAGTTATACACAAGTTGTTGATGAAAAGGTTGAAGAAAGGCTGCTTGCTTTCTCAGCCAGCGATTCAAAGTCTAGAATTGAAAGGACATGATTATTTTGTGAGTGAAGGAACAGTGAAATGAAAACACAATACGTTCTGTGATCCCACTGATATCTGTACTATTGTGGGTGTGGCCAAAAAGATTATTATTTTTATTATTACTAGATGCAAATCCTAATACTATGCTTCTGGAAACCATTTTAAACACCCAGCGGTTGAAATACCAGCACTGGGAAAAAAGGTCTTTGATTTCTGTTCTCAACTAGAGATGTGTGTTTATTAATCCAGCCTGCACGGCTGTTAGGCCAGTTTCTGTTTCTACCTGTCTATAATCTTTATTAACATGCTTGATAGGTGAAATTTCCCAACATGTAACCAAACTAGTAGCCTAATTTCAACCACCATGACTCAGACAATTACTAAGGATGCTATAAATATATCAGACGGGGTTGTTAATGAACACGATCTTTGCTTGCGTGTGCTTATCTGAGTAGCGGCGGAAAGTCTGTATTGTAAGATGAGCTAAGTAGGATGTTTTATATGTATTATTATTATTAACACTTTGATGTTCACATTCCTCCCACAGCTAACAGAATCTGCAGAAGCAGGAAAGAAAGGACAATGGTAACGGTGCATGAAGGAAATAAAGATAAATGGTGTGTGTTGTGGCTGGGTAACTAGGTGCCTGTTAATTGTAGAAGTGATGACACTAGGTCACGGTGCCACAGAAAGCACCAACAATCACACTTCCTGCTTCTGTCATTCCGTGAAGCCAAACTAGGATATGTGGGAAAGCTTCAGAGGCATAACGAAAATAAGAAAGACTTGCTGGATGCACAAATAAGAGGTGTGCGTAGAGAGGTTTGCAGACAGGCTGCAGAAGTGATTCGGTTTCATACAACACAGAAGAAACCAGAGAATTAGTTATGATTTTTCTCATTCATTACGATCATATCATGCTATAAGAATTTGTGGTAAATACCTTCTATCTACTCATGTTCAGGTATTCAAGAGGTTCGAGAACAATCTTCCTTTAACTTCATTTTAACCCCAGTGAATAAGCAAGAAAGTTCCAAACCTCTGGACTAAAGCCAACCATTTCAGCTGATGAATCAAGAAAAGCAGGTCAGCCATGAATACAGATAATCGTGTTGCAGCGTCTTTATCAGAGGCACTTTACTGAGGGGAGAAAAAAAAATCCTGGCCTGTTTCTTAATCACACCTTATTTTTCTGCCAACTCACAGCCAATTGTGACTTTAATAACCGTACAGATAACTCATTACAACACCAGGTCCTACTGAGCAGGCATTATTGCGGTGTACTCAGGGGATGTTGTTAAAAAAACATGTTATTCGTTGGACTTATAACCGCTGGGAAATTGTGCAGGTGTGTCAGGAGCGTGTGTGGCGAATAGGAAGCTGGTTGCATTCCGTACGGGATCACGGCAGGTGCTGGGGTAACAAGGAACAGTTCAATTACAAAATGACTATAATGACCTGCTAAAGAAGCTGTCAGAAAGATGACACATCTTTATTCCAGTCTCAAATGAGTGTTGGAAGGGATGGAAAAGGAAATAGGCCAAAGAATACTGAAGTGCATCGGAACAACTTGTGCATGAAGTGTGAGTCGGCCCAGTTCAGTGGTGATTCAGAGGAAGGAATCGTTGCTCTGGACACCGTTACTGAGACTTGTTTTAACTGCCACTCAACAACACAGAAAAACAAACGTATTTCCTCTGTACACACTGTTCATTCATTTGAGAATATGCATATCTGCACGTTAATACAGCCGCTTATCTACTCCTTATCACTATTATGTTATGTTTATGACATGGGTCAAGTGTTTGCATTGACAAAATAGACAGAGCCCGGATTTTGTGATTGTTGTGGACAAAAATTGTTGTATTTGCTGCTTTTTTACTGAAATTTGGGTTGCAACTTGTTTTTGGTAAAATTGCCAGCACATGACTCTTCTCTTTAACTCCCACCAGTGAAGACACATATGTAATTACTTCCTATGACAGCAAATGCTTTCTCCAAGACACAAGAAGCCTCCAACCTCGTCATTTTCCACACCATCTTTCCACCAGATTTAAATTTTAGCTTGTCCATTCACCCACAATAGCATTAGTGAGGTAGGGGACTGTCTGCATTCCAGATCATATTAAAGGTGTTCGGTGAGCTTGAGGTCAGGGATCTCGAGTTCTTTCACTCCAACATTGGCAAAGCAAGTCTTCACTTGTGCACGGGAGAACCGTTATACTGGTACCATGTCCCTGTGAAGAAAAAAAATCTCAAATCTTGTGGCAGCAGTTTGAAGAAGAAACATATGGGTGTGATGGGCAGGTTGACAACAACAGATTCATTCATCCTTTCAACAACCATGTTGATGCTACTGACGAAACGCTCCTGGTTTCAGCCTATGATGAAAAAGCAGACACTGGATACAGCTGCCATCCTCTGGTTTCCTGTTTCAATAGAACTACGTCAACATACAGCATCAAATCATGGCTTTCTTGAGGACTAAACATATGATGTTTAGTGTTTGGGTGTGGACTACTGCATAGTGTAGACTAACATGTAGAAGTAACTGAGAAAGATCAGCTGAATTTAAAAGGATTACTAACACACAGAAATATTCATTTTCAAGTTGTGTCCATTTTATTCAGCCTCTATGTCCTATATTTAACCTAAACAATACATCAGTGTGAAATCCAGGCAACGAGCAACACCGTTCATCCTCCACGTGACGCGACACAGCTCCTGAAACCGGTTCTATCCGCCGTGGCCCCGCCCCCTGCAGCCTGTATTTTTCCGCAGGCGGAGCCAAGACCCTTGACGTCACTATCGGCGTGGCTTTTGTTAAAAGCGCGCCTCCCGTCCTCGTTGTCAAAAGCTCGTGCGCTGCTACTTCCGTTACAGTGTCGTGGTTTGTGTGGATACAGGACTTGTGCAGATCCGACCCATTCGCCGTTACCCTCTTGTTAGACAACTCCAAGTTGAACCCAAATATGTCTACCATCGTCTGCTGTCAAACGGATCAGGTAAGAACAAGCGCGCGCATACTCATTTGATAAAGCGCGCGCGGGGCTGCCGTGTCGTGGATATGGTTATCTATCCATTTATTTATTGTTGTTACATAAACATAACAGATCTGTAGAGAAAATCGAAAATAAGTATCTGTTTGATATGTTTGTTAGTTCTATTAAAAACTTAAGACAAGCAAGAAAAAAAAAATCAGAAGTCTGGCGCGCGCATGGCGTTGGCATGGTCACGTGTTTTCTTCTAGCGTGGTATATTTGGATGCACATTTGCAAGCCGAGGACGAGGCAGTAGCCTTTAAAAATATTTTAAAAATAGCCTTTAGCGAAAAATCGTAAACTACTAACCAAATATCTAAGTCATTGAGCAATGTTTGGCGGTTGATTTAGCCCATAGTGAGCTTCTATTTCATTTGTGAATGAAACGTATTTCTGGGTGTAAAGATTTAGGACTAAAAATCAGGGTTGGGAAGTGTAACGTTACTCCAGTTGTAATGTTGGCGTTTCAATTGAACCCATATAACGTAACTATTAAAAAACAAACAAAAAAGCGGGAACAGAAACGAGCTCTTTGACTATTTTTTAGAACTAGTCTAAAAAAACTGTGATTGACGCGTCTGCTGACCAATAGCCTTGCTCATAATTGATCGGCTCTGGCCTATCAGCATTCAGGAGAGGTTGCTATGCTGTCGCTAATGGGATTTTGTCCCAGGCTTCGCTTACTAATGAAGCTGTTCGTGTAGCGTAACGCACTCTCCTTTTTCTTCTTTTAGGCTGTGATTTATATATATCATTTAAAAAAAATACAGGTTTCAGTTGTTCAATCATATTTAGACATTCGAGTCCTTATAAGAATTAAGCTATAATCTCCCGTAACGTTTGCTGGTCTTAACGCGCGTGCGTGTAATGTACGACCAGACAAAGGTTAAATACTGCATACTGCACCACTATATAATGTATAATATACACGAGTACTCGCAGTAGTATGTAGTATACGAGGTATATGTAGTATGTGAGGATTGTCGGTCACTCCAGTCATGTGACCTGTTGGGCAGGTTGACTCGTGGCCTAAGTTACACGGAATTACATTAGATATTTTTTGTGGACAGTATTTTCAACAATAAAGTGGTACAGGTATCCCCTGGTGGCACATACAATCATCCATCAGCTTGTTGGGTCAAGAGTCAAGTCAAGAAACTTTGTCATTTCAACCATAAATTGGTGAAATGAGACGTTTCTCTAGGACCATGATGCTACATAGAACACAGCGCTAAGGACATGCGACATGCGTCAGTCCTAGCCACATAAAGTGAATCTGTGCAATCTACTGCAAACAGAGCAAGACAAAAGACAGTGCAGACAAACAATACAGACAGTACAAGACAAAAGACAATACACAAAAGCAGCACAGACCAGGGAAAAAAAACACTTGACACAATAGAAGCAGTTATATGATGTGAGGTAATGAGCATGTGCAAGATGGCAATAAACAGTGGTCAAAAAAACAGCATAGAAACAGAGTTTAGTGACAGGAAGTAGCGCCAGAATAACAATCAGTGTATGTTCTCAAGAAAATTCCAAAGAGGGGACCAGATAAACCAGAAAGCATCAGATCTCTGATGTAAGGCACAAGTCAATTTTTCCAAAGGTAAAAAAAAAAAAGCGATTTGATTCAAACGCATATTAATGGAAGGAACAAGAGGAGTGGACGACAACAAATGTCTACATTTTCTGGCTAAATAGGTACAAAGATGTAACACAGATTCTAGACCATAGCTGAGGTGTAATTCAGTGTTCAAGAGAATTCGAGATGATCTTCTGAACCATTGTATGTATCTCTTTCCAGTATGTTTTGATCATGTCACCGTCCCAGAATACATTTTTCACAGTAAAAATATTAGACTTGCACTTGAAACAGTAGTTTTATTCTTTTTTTTTTTTTTTTGTCACTAACTAGTTATACTATATAATACAGTGTATGTCGGACATTGTACACTAGACTTATGTAATGTTTAGTCCACGGTTTTAGTTTTCTTCTGGTTACAATATTTAAATGCTTCAAAAGCTGACTAGGTAAACACAAATCCTTAGTCCAAAAGCACTAATTAGCATGAAATTTGCTTGTTTGGTTCTATTTTACATGTTATGTGCTAGACTTTGTACCAGTTTGGTTGGAAGATTACTGACCATAATAGGTACATAATCTCCTATAAACTCCTGAGAGACTTCCAAGCTTAACTGTTAGTTTTTAATGTCTCTAATAAGCATTTTATATTACAGCACGAGATGGAGTCATGGTTTAATAATAATAATAAAAAAAAAACATGGTTTGTATCTATATTTGCATGTTGAGAGGTAGCGGTATTAAAGAAATAAAGTTTTTAGTTGAGAACCGATGAACCCGTTGGACTTGGTCTGAGGAATCATTTAAGATAAACGTATAGATTTGTGGCTTTACATGATACTTCATCTTACTTGAAATCGAACTGCGAATGTTCATCGCTGTAATTTTAGCTCTGCGTCGCAAAGCGATAGGAAAATGTCGCTTTGTGAACATAGGGTTACATGCTGAATTGTACCACGGCTTTATAAAGAAACTGTTTTCCTTTTCACCGGTTTATTAGGTTTATTCTGGAAAAGAAATGTTCACTGTTTGCTCTCAGTGGAAACAAATATCCATGTAAAGCAACCAGCATGAAAACAGGTACCTGTGACCTTTGTTCAAGTCGCTAATTACTTGCTGATGTCCTTGAAAAGTCACAGCGAGGAAACAGTTTCTTTGGTAGTGTTGTTGGAAATGCAAACCTCCCCTTGATTTCTGGCTCATATGTTACTTAATTTTTAAAACTCCAGGATTGCTGCATATTTAGTGATGTATAAAATCTAATCGAAATTCTTATATCTGATGAATCATTTACATTCATGGCATTTATATCCAGTGCAATGTACAATAGTGCATTTGTAGGCTGTTAATGTATAGTTGCTAAGAACACATCGGTCTCTAATTCTGTTGGGAGGAAATATGGCCAGAAGAGCACGCAAATAAAATAAAACACGTGCTAGTTTAAGTATGTCATGATGAGGTAGGACTTCACCCGTCGTTTGAAGGGAGCCAGAGACTTGGCTCTTTGGTCAGTTAGGGGATGTTGGCATCATTGAGCAAGGAGAAAGGGAAATTCTCACACATGGATTTAACGTTTTTGTAAGGAGTCCGTTATCTGTCTTTTGTCACCATCAGAGATAAAACCTTCTTTTGTAAGTTTACACTATGGGAAAGTTTTAAGGATAGAAACCGTTATGGTTTCTCACGACGTTCTCTTCGCTTCTTAGGAAGCTAACTACAATCAGTGATGGATCAGTACCTGAAGGATCTTTTAAAGCTTCTAGACCTTCACTTTTCCCCAAGTAGCACTTCACAGTGCTCTAAAAATACTGAAATCGTATTCTAGTCAAATACTTCCTGCATCGCTTCCACCACTTATATTATGCTAATGAGAGGCTACTGTAGCTGCATGGGGAAGCTTGGGGCTTTTGTTTGTTTTGGTCTCTTATATTTGTAAGGATGGTGTGACTAATAGGTTGGAGTAACGTGTTCTACTGCTGACCTTATGAGCGAATGGAAAAAACAAAAACCCAGGGAGGAGAAGATGCAAATATCATCTGATGATGCAGAACTTTTTGAGAAGAAAAAAAAAACGTTTTTTTTTTTTTTTTATCATTCTGCTTCTCTGATTCTTCTTTCTCTGGAAACGGCACAGTGTCATTTGTTTAAGAAACAAGGAACAGATGACAAATCAAAACTGCACCTTTTTTTTTTTTCTTTATTCGGTTTCACTACCTCACCGCCTCTGTACGTTCTGTCCTCCCTCGCTATTGCGTTTTTATTTCTTTTTCCTTTTTTTTCCTTTAGTGTTGCACAAGCTTGGCATGTTCTTAAAAGCACATGTGGTGTAGTCACGTATTTCAGTGCTGTTACGTCTCTCGTCTGTTCGGTCTGTCCGGATCAGACTGGTCTCTCTACAGAGACTTTTCTCGAAGCGTAAGACGTAAACAAGCTGTCGAAAACACGACAGGAAATGTAGAGCGAGGCTTGGCTAAGAAACCTCTGTGGGTGTGTGTAGCATGAGGAAGGGTCCCGTGGTAACGATTAGTATAATTACAATCACACACAGACACAAAAACGCATCCATACGCGATTGTCCAGTTGTGCACTTGGCAGCAGGGGTCCGCTTGTTGGGACATAACGTTCTGATCGTGCTCATGGTTTCACTGATTTCCTCACAATGAGTTAGTCTTGGATAACTAAATACTTTAGTAGACAGCAGAACAAGTATCTCTTTATGTCTCTCTCCTCCACACGCAACGCTTTAGAGGTCAAAACCACAGCAGAAGGATGCACAGTAATGCCTTATTGTTGCTTGTCTCCATTTTTTTTTCTCCCTCCAAGCTCTGCCACCAGTTTCCTCTGCGTCCTTCACTAAAGGACGTCACGTCACAGTCGTCTGCACAAAAGGTGACTTATGTGTACGGTTCGCTGAGTCACGCCAGACCTTAACCGACAGTCTAAGGTTTATCAACCCCCTGAGGTTGTTACTGCAATGTCACATCATCTGGTCACTAAACCCCATAAACATTACCACAGCTTTGAGACCGGTTGTGATGATTGATGTCTTTTAATACGTCTCAAGTAAGGACGGATGTGTGGAGGTTGAAAAGAAAAGACCTTCAGAGTGCACAGAGACATCATCAGACAAAGCATCTGTCTTTTTTATTTATTTTATTTTATTTTTTTTTGCTGCCCTCTTCTGCACATTGCACAATGTCTGTGACTTCTGGAATTTTCTCTGGCTGTAATTAAAAAGTGGGGTGGTTATTATTATTATTATTATTATTATTAGTCAGTGAGAGTTAATGTATCAGTTGCTTTAAGTTACAGTGGTGGTGCTAGAATAAGCATAATTATCCAGCACTTTCAGATGTTAGTGTTAAAATCTGATTCTGACGCTTTGAAACTCGAGACA
>JAOTRN010035152.1:0-18002 GCA_028566695.1 Bagroides melapterus | reverse complement strand
CAGCTGATGCCAACAGACTCACTAAGCTCATCAAGAAAGCAGGCTCTGTTATTGGAGTGGAGCTGGAGTCTCTAGTCAAGGTGTCTGAGAGAATGTTGAAGAAACTTCTCAGCATCCTGGACAATGCATCACACCCCCTGCATATGACACTGGTGTCTTACCGGAGCACATTCAGTGGCAGATTAAGGCCACCAAAGTCCTCAACAAAACGCTATAGGAAGTCATTCATACCTGTGGCCATCGGACTAAAACTCCTCCCCATTCAGTCGGGTGCAGTGATGACATCATTTGCACCCCTCACTTATTTATCTACACTGTTTTTAAATAATGTTTAATAATGTTTCTGTATCATGTGCAATATAATCCAATGTGCAATACAAACCAATGTGAAATATTCTGTATTTTTATGCCACTGTGTTGGTAACTCACATCACATACACCGACTTTATACTATAATGCACCTTCATTTATATGCAGTGTGTATGTATATATATATATATATATGTGTGTGTGTGTGTGTAAATATTTCATATCTTTATACCTTAATTTTTTTACTTTAATTTTTTACCAATTTTTTCTTATGCCTTATATTTGTTAAAAAGCAATCTCTGGAGTAGCAATTTCCTTTGGGATTAATAAAGTCTTATCTTATCTTATCTTATCTTATCTTATCTTATCTTATCTTATCTTATCTTATCTTATCTTATCTTATCTTATCTTAAACTCAGGCAGCTTAGGTCAGAGAAAGAGGCTGCATTCAGGACAAAGGAAAACTCAAAGAGGCTAAGTACAGATTTAGTGAGGAGGTGAGAAGAGCTAAAACAGAGCATGGTGTGAGAATAAGACAACAATTCCAATCCAATGACTCTGCCTCTGTCTGGAAAGGGCTTAAGGCAATCACCAACTACAAGTCTAAATCCCCGCATTCTGTGAACGATTGGCACCTGGCCAATAGCCTAAATGAGTACTACTGCCGATTTGAAAAACAATGGGACAGTCATGACCTTCACCAATCCTCCCCCCTCCAGCTACTGATCAACAGTAACCCGACAGTAAGACGATGTTGTGAACATGGCCCCCCACTTCATCCTCCAACACCTTGACAACCCAGGATTCTACGCCAGGATACTGAACATTAGCTCTGCCTTCAACACGACTGTCCCTTCTCTGCTCAGAGACAAACTCTCCCAGCTGAATGTGTCTGACTCCATGTGCAGCTGGATTACAGACTTCCTGACAGACAGACAGCAGTTCGTGAGGTTGGGAAAGCATGTCTCTGACTCACGGAATATCAGCACTGGATCCCTACAGGGCTGTGTCCTTTCACCTCTGCTGTTTTCCCT
Source organism: Bagroides melapterus (assembly GCA_028566695.1). Lineage (NCBI taxonomy): Eukaryota > Metazoa > Chordata > Actinopteri > Siluriformes > Bagridae > Bagroides > Bagroides melapterus. The sequence goes on along the minus strand of JAOTRN010035152.1, from coordinate 16,659 downwards.
CTACACCAACAGCTGCTCATCTGGTCACCAGTCTGTCAAACTCCTGAAGTTTGCTGATGACACCACACTCATAGGCCTCATCTCTGATGGGGATGAGTCGGCCTACAGGAGTTAGATAGGCCGCCTGGTGTCATGGTGTGGTATGAACAATTTGGAGCTTAACTCTCTTAAGACAGTGGAGATGATAGTGGACTTTAGGAAGGACCCAGCCCCTCTCCTCCCCATCTCACTCTATGATTCTATGGTGACATCTGTGGAGTCCTTCCATTTCCTGGGTACCACCATCACCCAGGATCTCAAATGGGAACAGAACATCAGCTCCCTCACCAAGAAGGCTCAGCAGAGGATGTATTTCCTGAGGCAGTTGAAAAAGTTTCTCCTCCCCATGAAGATGTTGGTGAACTTCTACACTGCCATCATTGAATCCATTCTTACATCCTCCATCACAGTCTGGTTTGCTGCAGCTACAGCCAGGGATAAGGCCAAGCCACAGCGTGTCATCCACTCTGCTGTGAAGGTGATTGGCTGCAGTCTTCCATCTCTCCAGGAGCTGTACGTCTCCAGGACACGGAGACGTGCAGCCAAGATCGCTGCCGACCCCTCTCACCCCAGAAATGATCTTTTCCATCCCCTACCATCTGGCAAGAGACTCAGATCCATCAGGACCAAGACCTCACACCACAAGAATAGTTTCTTCCCCAGTGCAGTCAGCCCGCTGAATAGTAACTCACTTACACCAAGATGAGCCTTAAAGACTTTCATTCTCACACTCTAAACTGCACTGTTATTTATTTATGCAATTCACACTTCTCATATCTGTAAGTGACTGTTACTCTCACTGTTACTGACACTGTATATGTTTGCACCTGACACCAAGACAAATTCCTAGTATTGTAAAGTGCTCTTTGTTGATCCCTTTGCTGTACCTGGCAGTAGCATCTATGTTAATTCAGCACTCTGAATCATGTTTGTGTATGAAATGTGCTATACTTGAATATAAATAGATCATATATACACACACCAAATGAAAACGGTATTTCTTTCAAAAACATGTCTGCAGAAACATATTTAACATATTGTTTATGATTTTATGTCTGAAGATTTGTCTCAAGCTCGAACAGTTTATATGCTACTTTGGTATTTAGAGTGAAAGAACACTTTTCTTATATGTAGGGAAATGATGACTGACGATGTCTCAGATAATGTTATTGTCACCCTTCTCTCTTTTATAAAGAAATCTGTGGCAAGTTTTTCCCCACACTTTGTTCATCTTTTTCTTCTCATTTGTCTCTTTCCTTATCTGTTGTCCCAAAATTTGTTTGAATATTGTATGCATCCAGACTCAAAAAAATCACCACACTCACATGACACTCACAAAGAGACTCCCAGCTCTTTTTTAGCTTCTTATTCTTCTTATTATCATTATCATTATTATTATGTTATTATCATTGTCCATAGAAGCCTATTGGTAGCAGACTTTTATTGCTGAAATTGAAAGCAGCCAAACCACCTACTGGTATGTTTTTTGGGGGAGGTGAGAGGAAACAGAGAAATTATAGGAAACCAACACAATCATAGGTACATCATGCATAGAAGCTCCACAGAGACCGTACTCCTCAGCTCAGGAGCAAAACTGAGACAAACAAACTAATAAGTAATTCTTTGCAGGTCTCTCTCATTCGCCTTTTCATTCAATGACAAATTAATTTAAAATATCCATTGACATGGAAAACAGAAAAGTTAAATGAATATTTAAATACTCGTAATAATAAGGATTTATTTACTAAGACAACAATCTGCCAAGATCATTGTCACAGCAACCTCAGATATTCCCTTGATAAACCACCAGAGGGCAACATAGTGCACCTGTGAACTTCTGTTGTGTCTGTTGTGTCTTATATTATTATGCCATAATAATACCCATGTAATTTGTGCTGTCATTAGTCCACTTTAAGCTCCTTTGTCTCACTATTCTTTTTTTTTAGTCTGCAGTTTTGTGCCACGGTTTATTTGTTCCTTTTTACACTGCAAATTCTAAACCTGCATCTGTCTTCGAATCCGTATATGACAGTCATCTGTCAGAGAACATTGACCAGACTGGTTTGAGCTAAGTGGAAGTCTAATTTAAACATCCTCTCTTTACACCCACGGTATACAGAAAAGCATACCAGAATACACAGCTATCCTATTTACAACAGTGTATGGTCAGAATGGGTTCCACCCAACCCCCAGTGAAGTTTTAAATTAAGTTCTTAACCAAATTTATGTTATAATCAAGTAAACTTAAGGACATTATAACTGATGTTACAGGGAGGCACTGCAGCATAGTGGGTAGCACGTTTGCCTGACAGGTCTTGTAGACGTTTGAGTCAGCCTCTGCTTAGTGTGCACAGCATGTTTGCATGGTTTATGTGGTTTTCTCTGGGTACTCCAGTTTCCTTCCCAATATAAACGTGTTGCTAATATCAGTCGCTCATATCTGTTAACATGAAGGGGAGTGAAATCTGCTCCATACATACTCTCCACTGGTGTCCCACATGGCTCAGTACTTTTTCCTCTCCTTTTCTTCCTGTATACTCAATCTTTTGTTGAAGTTATTTCCTCTTATGGGTTGTCTTACCACAGCTATATGGATGATACTCAACTTTAGGGCTGGGTATCGTTAAAAAATTTTCTATGCCTTCGATAAACAACACTTTTTTCAATACCAATTTTAACAAAATTTAAAATTATTACACATTACATAAGAGAAACTTGTTTGTTTTCAGGTTTTTTTGTTTTTTTTTTCTTTTACAGATTCAAAGACTCTCCTGAGCCACTGAACAGGGAAACAATAGGTTACTGTCATAACCCAGGTTCCAACATCAAATGGAGAGATCCACCTATGGGCATCCGTACCTGACCTCTGCAGAAAAGGGGCAAAGCTGGTGGATCTCTCCTCTCGATGTTTCAGAGAACCGGGGTTACAGCAGTAATCTATTGTTCTCTCTCATCATCTCATGTTTGAGATCCCCCTATGGCAGTGACATGGACAGCTCCCTGATTGCCCAACACATTCACAGTGAGGTACCGTAAGCCAGAGAAAGGACGGTTGCCCCCAAGGAGGCGGTTCCTGACACGTCCCATAAATATGCACCTGTTAACCCTGACGTGCACATGCAACTTCTGTGCACACACAGGACATAAAACATGTATCAGGCACACACATGTAAATAAACCTGGGAATACTTATATGCACACCCAGGCAGAAAAGTAAAGGCATGCTAGGCCAATTCACCCCGAGATCCTTTACTACAAGGTGCACTAGGAAAGGAAGGAGGGAGGGTTATGAAGAACCAACCTCCAAAATGGAATGTGCTACCGAGGTTCTAATGACATCCAGCTGGTAATAACGCATAAACATATGAGGAGAAGCCCAGCTGGAGCAGATGTCCTGCAGTGACACTCCCCTGAACAAAGCCCAAGAGGTGGCAACACCCCTTGTGGAATGAGCTCTGATGCCCCCTGGGGGCTGCACTCCCTTAGACTCATATGCCAACAGTATAGCTTCCACCAGCCAATGTGAGAGACGATGCTTAGATATGGGACTCACCCCTGTGTGGGGGCGCCCATGAAATAAAGAGCGGGTCGCCCTTTCGAAGACAGCTGGTCCTGGTCATATACGTCCGTAAGGCATGGACAGGACATAAAGCATTCAATTTCCGATCCTATGAGGAGGAAAAAGGAGGAGGGAGAAAATTGGACAGCTCTAACACCTCCAATGTGAATGTAGGGAAGCATTTAGGCATAAACGTGGGTTAGGCTTAAGGAAAACCTTAACGACACTAAGAGAGATTCTAGTGCACGTTTAGCCTTGGGAGAGACCCTTCGTCTTTTAGACAGGGGCTCTGGGGCAAAAAGACAGTCTGAAGGGCTTGCAGCCCATTAAAACTGACTCTGGGCCTCTATCTATCGAACATCAGACCTGTCGCTTGCATTTCAAGTTGGTGGGGTTCGCGTTTGAAGGTATCCTGGCCGCAGCCGCAGCTGGAATAATTTTTTCCAAAGGCTTAGCAGAGGGTGGGTAATTCCTCGTCCTCCTTCTTCCTGTCGTCACACCATTGCTGCATTAATGTGACGACAGGACTGAAGAGAACCTGGCCGGGCTCCACCGGGGCTCCCACAATGCACCTCTTCTTATTGTCAGGGAGTCCCAACAAGTTAAGCCAGAGCGCACACTCTTCAGCCTCAGAAAGCGTCATGGAGCATCTGCAGGCTTGGATGGCCTGATGGGCATTATGGAGAACAAGGTCATTCACAGTGATGATCTCCTTCCACAAGGTTTGCGAGAGAGATCCCTTTTCCAACTGTTCGTCAGCGAACAGCAAGTTACCTGCAAAGATATCCTCTTCGGGGAATGCAGGATTGGGATGGTCAGCCCAGTCGAGAGACATTCCGGTAGCATGTCATCATCACTGTGTCCCCCATTCAAGTCAGAAAGGCCGAGCCCAAAGCACTGGGTTGCAGCAACTTCTGTCTCTTAGGCATCAAGAGGCAATGGCTGCAATTCTCCAGATTCTCTACAGCCCGATCTGTGTGCTTGAGCCCAATACAGACCATTCAGAATGGGTGCAAATCTGTAGCGGCGATAAGCGCACCACATGCAGGCCCATGATAGGCCATCTCAGGGAGAAGCAGCACTTTTAGAGAGAGACATAGCGGAACAGAAAACCATTGCGGCAGCCGTGGAAAGGGGAGCAGGTGAATAACGAGATGGCTGGCAGCCTGAAGACAAGCGAGAGCAGGGGCGGCTCAGGATACAACACAACTAACCTAGGCTGGATAAAACTGTCACATCTGGTGGAGGCTGATCTGGCGATATGTCCTCCTGAAGCAGTGTTAATCCAACTGAGCTGTGTCAGTGCAGAGATAGTGAGAAGCTAATGTCAACTGGAGAATGGGAGAGCTTGCAGGTCCTTTATGCCCTTCCCATAGGTGGGATACAAGATGATGAAAGAGAACCAAAAAGCACAACACCATGTAACCAACACAATTCTTCAGTTGTTTTAGGAGACAGACAGGCTCGCTCCTGAGTAATAATTCAATTCAATTCAATTCAATTCAATTCAATGGACATTGTCTCAAAGCAGTTTTACAGAACATGAACATAAACATTTTATCAAAATACTAGGAAATTATAGTATAGTATAGTAAAAATTAGTCAATCAAGACTAATAACTGTCTATAAAGTGTGTTTATATTTATCCCCATTGAGCAGGACTGAGGTGACTCTGTGATAGTAGCAAGGAAAAACTCCCTTAGATGGAAGAGGAAGAATCCTTGAGAGGAACTAGACTCAAAACGGAACCATCCTCATTTGGGTGACACTGGATTAATTAAAGAAATATAGAGTCCAACAAGTTAGGAAGTTGTTGTCCTCGATGGTATGTTCTTTTTGAAAGAACTAAAAATTTGATGGAGCGGGATCCAACTGGAACTGGTAGTTCTCTAGATGCCCCAGGATCCTAGCAGGGGTGGCCTGATCTGAATGAAGCTCTGAAATCTTCATGAAGCGCAATACAGCTGGAGTTGTAATGATCTCGGGATGCCTCCAGATGAGTAGAAAAAGAGAAACAGTGGACAGGGTTTAGCATATCAGCTGTTCATAGTGTTATTATATTTTATTGTGTAGCACAAGGTTATGTGAAGTATTATGCATATGCCTGACTAAATAGATTACGTGTCTGAGCCCTGGACACTATCAGGAAGGCTGTTCCAAAGGTTAGGAGCTAAATAAGAAAACACTATACCGTCTTTAGTAGACTTTGATATTCTGGAAACTACCAGAAGCCCTGAGTTTTGTGATCTTAGAGAGCATGGCAGAGTGTAGCGTGTTAGAAGACTGGTTAGATACATAGGAGCTAAACCATTTAGAGCCTTTTACTGTATGTAAGTAATAGGAGTTTGTAGTTGATTCATAAACTTAACAAGTAACCAGTGTTGCGATGATAGAAATGGAGTTACACCGACAAAACATTATGACTACCTTCCTAAAGTTGTGTTGGTCCCCCTTTTGCTGGCAAAACAGCCCTGACCCGTCGAGGCATGGATTCCACTAGACCTCTGAAGGTGTGCTGTGGTATTTGGCACCAAGATGTTAGCAGCAGATCCTTTAAGTCCTGTAAGGTTTGAGGTGGGGCCTCCATGGATGTTGGATTAAGATTAAGATCTGGGGAATTTGGATGTCAGGTCAACACCTCAAATTCATTGTTGTGCACCTCAAACCATTCCTGAACCATTTTTGCTTTGGAGCAGGGCACATCATCCTGCTGAAAGAGGCCACAGCCACCAGGGAATACCATTTCCATGAAAGGGTGTACATGGTCTGCAACAATGTTTAGGTAGGTGGTATGTGTCAAAGTAACATCCACATGGATGGCAGGATTTCCCAGCAGAACATTGCCCAAAGCTTCACACTGCCTCTGCCAGCTTGCCTTCTTTCCGTAGTGCATCCTGGTGCCATGTGTTCCCCAGGTAAGCGACGCACACGCACTCTTCCATCCACATGATGTAAAAGAAAACGTGATTCATCAGACCAGGCCAACTTCTTTCATTGGTCCATGGTCCATTTCTGATGCTCACGTGCCCACTGTTGCCGCTTTCGGTGGTGAACAGGGGTCAGCATGGGCACCCTGACTGGTCTGCAGCTATGCAGCCCCATACACAACAAACTGCGATGCACTGTGTATTCTGACACCTTTCAGAACCAGCATGAACTTCTAGAGCAATTTGAGGTACAATAGCTCGTCTGTTGGATTGGACAGTTCACCACTGTTCCTTCCTTGGTAGATACTGACCACTGCAGACTGGGAACACCCCACAAGAGCTGCAGTTTTGGAGATGCTATGACCCAGTCATCTAGCCATCACAATTTGACCCTTGTCATACTCGCTCAAATCCTTACGCTTGCCCATTTTTCCTGCTTCTAACACATCAACTTTGAGGACAAAATTCACTTGCTGCCTAATATATCCCACCCACTAACAGGTGCTGTGATGAAGCAATAATCAGTGTTATTCACTTCAACTGTCAGTGGTCATAATGTTTTGCCTGATCGGTGTATATGAGCAACTCTAGCAGCTGCATTTTGGACTAACTGTGAGAGAAAAGCAGAGGTTCTAAAACTGATCCTTGGGGATCCCATAAATAACTGGCAATAACCTGGATAGTTCCCCATTTAAATCTACAAAATGGTATCGATCAGACAGGTAGGAACTAAACCAAATTAATGCCTGTCCCTGAATTCCTGTGTAATTTTGTAGGCAATCTAGGAGAATCTATAGTGTTGAATGCAGCACTAAGGTCAAGTAAAACTAATAGTGACATGCAGTCTTGATCAAAAGAACAAAAGAGCAAGTCATTTGTGACTTTAACAAGTACAGTTTCTGTGCTATAATGAGGCCTGAAATCTGAGTGAAATTCTTCAAAGATATTGTTCTCCTGTAAGAAGGAGCATAACTGAGCAGACACAACCATTTCCAATATTTTGTACATAAATGGAAGTCTGTAATTTGATAGTTTGTTAGGGTCTAAATTAGGTTTCTTAATGAGGGGCTTAATAACTGCCAGTTTGATGGTTTTAGGGACGTGACCTAAAGATAGTGAGGAGTTAATAATTTTGAGAAGAGGCTCACCAGCTCTCTGTAAAACTTCTTTCAGTAATTTACATGATTTAGAAACATGTTGGTGATTTAGCTGTAGTACTAAGTTCTGTCTATCTAGTCTATCTATTTCTGTCCTATACAAGTAAAACACTGTAGTTGTTAGTGTATAGCTTTAGGTGAGACTGGATCACATGTCAGGGGTTGAATATCCACTATTTTGTTTCTGATACTTTCAATTTTATCAGTGAAGAAGTCCTCACTACTAAACTGTGCTGGGATATCCTGTTCAGTTAACTGATTTTTGTTAATCTAGCCACTGTGCTAAATAAAAACCTGGGATTGTTTTGGTTATTTTCTATGAGCTTTCTCAGGTGTTCAGCTCTATCAGCTTTTAGAGCTTGTCTATAGCTGGAAATACTGTCCTTGTATGCAATATTAAAAACCTCTAGTTTAGTTTTTCTCCACTTTTGCTTGAGGTTACGGATTGCTCTCTTGAGGTTGTGAATATGAATATTATACCACTGTGCAGGTGTTTTGTCTTTAGTCTTCTTCAGTCAGATATGGGCAACAAAGTCTAATGTGTTGGTAAAGGTAGTGCCTATGCTTTTGGTCATTCCATCTAGATCATACTTATTTTGGGGCACAGTAAGATGTTGAGACAGATCGGGCAGGTCCCCAGCAGTAAAAATATGTACCCTCTGATGGTGTGGATGATGCATGCACACAGAGATACCATGTTGCCAAATCAGATAGCATTGGCAGCATGTCCTTAATGTCACACCACCAGGTTACCGGACTCACTGAGGACAGCGTAGATGAAAGTAATCTGTAGTGCTTTATCTTTGTCTTAATCTTCTCTGATGTGCTGCTGACAGACGTTGGTGTTCTTTATTCAAATGCCATGTCCTATACAGCAAAGAGCTCCTCAAGGGCAGAGAGCATTGGCCTATTCTGTGAACAATTTAATGTAAAATTAAATTAAAATTTAAAACACTATCAAGGTAAATACAAATAAGTGAATGCAGCCAACGTTAATGATAAGCACACTTTAACAATATAACTACTTTACTGTGAGTTAAACATGATCAGTTTCTGTTAAACTTGAAACATTTTTAGCATAGATTTAGCTAACTATCTATAGCCATCCAAACAGAATCTAATGTTACGTTGGTCACAATATATAATGTTAGTACAAGTTAGTACAGAAAGAAAAGCTAACTAGTTCACAAGCATGTAGCACTACAAGTTAGCCAATTTTTTTTGCTTGTTTGCTAAAAGTTAAGCTTACCTGTCGGAGTTCCATTCATTACACTGCTGTCTTCATGTGTAGTTTTGGAGGAGGGCTCATGTGGTGGGCATGTCGAAGCAAGCTCTGGTGCAGGAAAACACTGAGAGGATGACTGCATTGGCTCAGTCTTCTTGCAGTCGCAGATGGAGCAACTTTTTGTTCTTACGTATATTCCATGCACGATTAAGTGCTTCATCGGATTTGATGTGTTACCAGTCTCGGCAGCAATTAGTTTGTTGCAAATGTTGCATCGCATGCTGTTGTCGTCAAGCTTGGTGAAATGCAGCCACACTTTAGATCATTTCCAGATATTTTAAACACATCAGGGTTAGGATGCTTCACTTGTGAGCCACGTCTCTAACAGGTGTAAACTAGTGTTTTTCCATGGTGCCTCTCTACAGCCAATCACCAGCAGCGTGACGCTGGTCAAGCATGCTGCATGCTTATTGGCTCACTGACGTTGACAAGATTAAACTCTTACGTATGGAAATTTGGTACCGAACGAAAAGACATTTTTCAATACTTCATAGTATCGAGGCAATTAGTTCGGTGCTTAAAAAGTTTCGAATTCTATACCCAGCCCTACTCAACTTTACCCTCAGATACCACAGCTTGGCTGACATATAATCGTGGATGACTGCTGATCAGGAGCTTGCAACTGTCATGTGGTTTGTCAGTGTGAATTCCATACCGGATCGGTCGAGGCCTGGGTTAACAGTGACCTAAAGGAGAGATTCTGGAGTGAATTAGATGAGGTGTTAGAAAGAATTTCCAGATGTGAGAGAGTAGTGATTAGAGCAGACTTCAAAGGGCATGCTGGTTAGGGGAACAGAGATGATGAGGAGGTGATGGACAGATTTGGTGTTAAGGAGAAGAACCAAGAAGGACAGATGGTGGTGGACTTTGCAAAGTGGATGGAAACGGCTGTACTTAACACCTATTTCCAGAAGAGAGAGGATTGGGAAACTACAGCAGAGTTGATAAGGGAGACAGATAGGAGAGTGCTAGGTGTGTCATCTAGAAGGAGAAAAGAAGATAAGTAAACATGTTGGTGGAATGAGGAAGTACAGGACAGGTAAGGGTGATTTAAGATAGAGATGGAAAGGTGCTAATAGGTGAGGAGAGTGTGCAGAGAATATGGTAGGAGTATTTTGAAGAGCTGATGAACGAGGAAAATGAGAGGGAAAGAAGGGGAAAAGATATGAATATGGTGGAGCAGGAAATAGTAAAGTTTAGAAAGGATGAGGTGGGGAAGGCTCTGAGGAGAATCCAGAGTGGAAAGTCTGTTGGTCCAGATGACATACCTGTGGAGGTGTGGAAGTGCCTAGGAGAGACAGCAGTGGAGTTTCTATCATGACAGTTCATCAGAATTTTAGAGAATGAGAAGATGACTGAGGAATGGAGAAGTGTTCTAGTCCGATCTTTAAAAACAAGGGTGAAATGAAGAGTTGTAGAAATTACAGAGGTATAAAATTGATGAGCCACAAAATGAAGCTATGGGAAAGAGTATTGCAAGCTAGGCTAAGACAGGAAGGGGATATTTGAGTATGTTGTGTTTGCTATAACAATGGGCAGGTTGATGGATGAAGTCAGACAGGAATCTCCATGGACAATGATGTTTGTGGATGACATTGTGATCTGTAGTGAGAGTAGAGAAGGTGGGGGTCGAGGAACACCAGGAAAGGTGGAGGACTGCTCTGGAAAGAAGAGGAATGAAATTCAGTCGTAGTAAGACAGAATACATGTGTATGAACGAGAGGGAATGAAGTAGAACAGTGAGGTTAAACGGGGCTGAGGTCAAGAAGGTGCGACAGAGAGTGTGGAATGGAGTGGGTGGGGAAAAGTGTCAGGAATGTTGTGTGACAGAAAAGTGTCAGCAAGAATCAAAGGAAAGGTATACAAGATTGTAGTGAGACCAGCTATGCTGTATGAGTTAGAGACTAGCACAGATGAGGATGTTGAGGTTCTCTTCAGGAGTGACGAGGAGGATCAGATTATGGAACGAGCACATCACAGGGACAGCTCAGGTTGGCTGTTTTGGGGACATCAGAGAGGCTAGATTGAGATGGTTTGGACATGTGCAGATGTGACAGATGTTGTATATTCATAAGTGTATGTACACTGAAGAAGGAAAATGTATTTCTCTAATAATCCCTCCTAGAGAAATTTTTGCATTATTCTGTGTATTGTCATGTTTGAAGAGACGTTTCCAATGTAATGTCCAATGTTATAAGACATGGATGAGTTATTGAAAAAGGACTTTAACATACTCAAAGTGTGACATCTTCGTTCGACGCATGCTGCATTCTCAGTATGCGTTTAGTGTGCCGAGAAGAGGTGAGCAGCTTGTGGCGTCTGTTTAATATAAGTTTGTAAAACTTGTCAGAAGTTGGTTAAGTCCTTTAAACTCACTCACATTATTGTAAAGAGTGTTAAATGTGTGTGAGAATCGTTTTGTCTATGGATGGATAGGATTTAGTAGTTTTATTTTGTGCTAAATTGATGTGAGAAATGTCTGAGTGTTAAGCCGTGCATGCTGATTCGGTCAACCTGTGCAGGTGGCATAAAGAACACAGGACACACATTTATTCATGGTTCACTTTTATGTAATCCAGGTATTAGTTATCTTTGTTATATTTTCTGATATATTTTTCTGTATTAGGTTGGTTATTTTTTATCTTGGTTTGATTTGTAATAGTGTTAAGTAAATGCTCAGTCTGCGTGTAGCGCAATGAGAAGAGGTGTCATAAAGAACACATGACACACATTTATTCATGCTTCACTTTTATTCCATTCCTGCCATATGTGTGAAGAGAAATAAATTCTCAGACTCAGCCGCAGTTCCTGTCCTGTCATCATTTAACCACACAACGCAAAGTGCTACTCAGAGTAGGGAGAGTAGTTATATTGGTAGAATGATGTTGGAGATGGAGCTGCCAGGTAAGAGGTCGAGAGAAAGTCCAAAGAGGAGATATATGGATGTTGTAAAAGAAGACATGAAGTTCATTGGTGCGAGTGTAGAGAGTATATAGCCTTGGCCCCATCAATAATGCTGACAAAACAAATATTGCCATTTCCATTGCCATTGCCAACACAATACTCTGTTGTCAGAATGGCAGAGTAGGACCCAAATGCAGAACACAGACAGAAGCTTAGATTTAAACGTATTTAATGAGCATACAAGGTAGCAAAGTCATTGAAGCCAATATGGGAGCAGGCAGCAATGTAGCAGTGAACAGAAGCACAGACTTAAATAAATCCATTCACAATGTTCGCACACCAATTCACATGTTCCACAGTTCCAATCCAACATGAGCAAACAGTTATTCCAAGGCAGAATAATCTGAATGGGTAAACCAAAATCCAGGTGAACACAGTCTAATAAATCTCATATCAACAGGGAAACAACAACAAGGACAACAAGAACATAGGACAGGCAGAATCAGGACCAGAAAACCAAGATAAAAAAATCAGGCAGAGCAGATACAGGAAACAGGGTGGGATAGCAATTCAACTGCTAAACTGAAGAAGCCATCTGGTGAAGAACACATGCTGGGAGTATCCTTATATCGTGCTTATATTATGCAAATGATGGGCAAGGCTCTAGGAAGTATTAGGTGTACAGCCACAGGGATGAGACAAGGATTTCAGACAATGACGAAAGATCCTTAGCACACAGAATATGCAGACCTGTCTCAGGCTCCTGATCGGGTCTGACACTATGGTACTATTCACTGGAGGACTCCTCTTCGGCCAGTGAGAATTGGCAAGAGAGGGATTCAGGCTTGCTGTTTTTGGATCTAGGGTGGTATGAGAAGCTGAAGCTGAAACACCCAAAGAAGAGTGCCCAATGGGCTCACCTAGGGGTCAGCAGTTATAATATCGTCCAGCTTATACAAAGAGAGAGTTCAGCATGTCACAGAGGACATCATTAGCAATTAGTCAGGCTGAATGGCATAAACAAGTACTCATTGTGACATGTCAGGATATGGAATGCTCTATTCCACTTGTCTTCTTAAACACAAACAAGGTGGTAGATGTTTTTAAAATAGAATAGAATAGATTTTTCTTGTCATTGCTTAGAAACAATGTAAAACCCCTATGCAGCTCTGCAACTTTGCAGACAATGACATATGGTATATGGTAAATGACAAGGTACAAATATATACAAAATATAGTAATGTAAAAATATAAATAAACTGAGGTAGGGCAGGTAATGCAGTAGTGCAGTTGGATTAATAATGCAGTAGTAGTGTAGTATGTAGAGTATTTTTGCACCTAGTTAAGGTAGGGGCTATGAAGGGGGTTATTGCACAAGTCCTAATAAACAGTAGAGGGGAGAACAGATAATGTCCAGGTTTTGTGGGGTCTTTTAAGATACAGTTGGCCCCTAGAGAGGTCATTGAGGATGGGCAGTGATGTACCTATGACACACTCAGCTGCCCTTACTACCTGCTGCAAATCCTTCCTGTTTTGTTCTATGCAGCTGGAGAAGTTGGTCAACAGCAGTTGGTCAACAGGCTCTCTATAGCTGAATGGTAGAAGTTGATCAGTAGGCTTTGTGGGGTATAGGCATGTTTTCCTAAGGAGGTAAATTCTTTGCTGTGGCTTCCCCACCTGCTAGGAGATGTGTGCAATCCAAGAAATTCCAAGCTCTCTACCCTCTCTACCTCCTCTGCAGAGGTCCAAAATTATTTATTTTGTTTTGTTAAGTCCAAATTATTGTAAGATCACCATTCTGTGAAGTATAGTATAGTATAACACTTCCATTCTGTGAAGTGTTGAATCTCCTCCCTGTAGGCTGTCTCATTGTTGTCATTGTTGTCTCATTGTTATCAGCACAGCTATGGTAGTATCATCAGCAAAACTTGACAATGGTGTTTGTGAGGTTGAGTTTAGTGAAGATGGTCCCCCCCAGGAGTAGCTCAAAGGCAGATGTGGGCTTCCAAGGCTCTAATCAGAAGGAGCAACAGGAGAGACTCCTTCTCAACCCCCAGCTGATTCAGGGACAGGTCAGCTTGTCACTGGCCCCTTCTTCATTGACAAGCCTTCTGTTTAGCTGGGCCATTCTGCACAACATGCCCAGGGCCGCAGCAGTAAAAACAAATAGCAGCTGGACAATATCTCTTCTTCTCAGTAGCTGACAGCCAATGTCGACCGATATGCATGTGTAACAGATTAGGTTGTTTCTCCACCCTACTCTTAGTTCCTTTCCGGGGTTTGACGAATGTTAATTATGGGGCATGCCGGAAGACTTTAGCAATGGGACGAATTTCCCTACCTTTCCAAACTCCTTCCGGAGCACTTCCGGGGTTGTGTGTGGTGGCCGGCTGGCGTACTGGGTGTTGGTTTGGCTGCATTTGGTGATAGCTTCAGCATACGAGGTATGCAACCGTTTATTTTCTTGCTGTCGTGGGTTTATCTGTGTGTTGGCATCTTTAAGTTTACATGCGCTCCGATTTTTGTAGCGTGCCATCTTTCCTGGCTACGGATATCCGAGCCTAGTGGTTTTCAACTGGTGTGAGGTAACCACATTGTTGTACGGTAAGATTTTTTTTAACCTGTGCTGTTGCTATTTATATATTCGCCGGCTGTTCGCCGATCTAGTTTGTCTCAATGCCTAGTTGCTGTTACGGGTGAGTGAGCAGCGTTGTTGTAGCGCTTCCTCCACCTTTCTTTTAAGAAGCTGCACCTCAGCTTTTGGGTCAAGCTGTGTATCTCGCTGGGCGAGTAATTGCATCCACATCCCAGCTTGCCATTCTGTTTTCTACTGCATTTGTGGGTTTTGTTTTCTTTTCTGTATTTTCATTTATACAATTCTTTTAGGCGTTGGGCACTTGGCATTTTTGTTGCGCTGGCTCTCCTTCGCTTACGTTGTTTTCTTTTCCTGTTTTGTTTTTGTTGTTCAGACCAGAGACTTTACTAACATGCTAGGTGTGTAGAGGTGCCCGAAAGGGGAAGCCTAACACCCTGGATCTCGCGGTCGCTGGTGTGACTATTTGGTTGTTGTGCAACTCTTTTCTTTTCTTTTCCTTGTTTGTTTCTTTTGTGTGATTATTGTATGTTTGTGTATATGATTACCCTGTGTTATTGTTACAGTGAACCGGTGTGGCTGGGACCCGCTGTCATTTGTCTGCTATAAAAGCCTGACTCAGGTAAGTAGTCTTGTGACAGCTACGAATAGGTTAATATCAGTAGTTGTTTGGAGTCACTGTTAATTGTTTTCTTATGTCTCCCTTGCATGTTTGATAGAAGTGGCAGGTTAACGTGGCAGGCCGGCTGACCCTTGGGTGGTGGAATCCCCTCATTTTGCTTGGTATTGTAGCTTATGTGTGGTGTGCGGGTGTGTGCTCCTGACTAGCATGTAGTCCTAGGGCCTTCCTCCCTGGACAGCTTTTGCCTGCTGTGGTGAGTCCCAGACCCGTTCTTCTTCTGAGTTGCAGTAAGTAGCATTAATTACGTGGTTTTCTGCAACAGCTTGGAGTTCTGCCCACTGGTCACTGCATGTGTATGTTATTGTTTAAGTTTTATTTGGTTTGTGTATTACACTTATTGCGTATTTCTTTTGTCAATAAAAGTTGATAACCTTTTTAAAATACATTGTCTCCGCCTGATCAGTGGAAACGAACCTGGGTTGCCTGATTTTTAAAAACTAGTCATAACTATTTCCTGGGGTGAAATTCCCCGGTACTGCAACTCTAAATTAGAGTTTATATATCTATCCCCACTCGTGTCATTCAGCCACACATGGACTCTGGAATCTGGATGATGGCTTCTCTTGGCGGTTCTCAGATGTAGTGGTCTATGTGGGTGGTGAGGTGGATGAGGACTTCAAGCTTAGAGGGAAGTTCATGGGCAGCAAGCTCGCAAGAAGGGGACATAGAGGGCCACTGCATTCCACTTGCTGTCCTGAAGTCCTTGGAGGTTTCTGGAAGAGTGTTGCTGAGGCCTCCCTCTTTGAGGATGTAGCACAGAAAGGTTTGTGGAGCTCCCTGACAAAGGCATCTTATGAGGCACAGGTCATGGACTGCTGTTCCCATTTGTCTGTGACCCAAAGTCTAATGTTGCCGGTGAGCCAGGAGATGATGAAGGTGATCTTGGCTGTTTCCGTAGGGAAAGATGATATCTGGAGAATGATCACTGTGAATCGCATAAGAAAACATAAGATGCAACATACTGAACCATATAGGTTCAGTATGTTGCATCTTGCAACATACTGAACTTGAGCTAATCTATTCAAAGACAGATTTAAAAGCACTTTTGTACGTCGCTCTGGATAAGCATGTCTGACAAATGACCTTAAATGTAAATGTAAATGTAAATGTAAATGTAAAAGCATGGCTGAGTTCAGGTTCATGGGCAAAGTGTTCAGGGTGAGGCAGTTGGGTTCATAAAGTGGTTGTGGAGCAGGCGTGCTGTTTGCAGGCCGAGGTGGATCATATGACCGTCTAAGAATTGTGTGACACTGGTTAAATCCCTGAAGCAGCACTCATGCTCAGTGCATTCTGTAGTTGTTCAGTTTGTCTGTATCTGGAAAGATGGTACAAAAATCAATATGTGGAGTAAAGCTTAGATTTAAAATGTTTAATGAGCACATAAGGAAACATAGAGTGACCAAAGGCAATATGGGATCAGGCAGCAATGTAGCATGCATGGATAGATAGATAGATAGATAGATAGATAGATAGATAGATAGATAGATAGATAGATAGATAGATAGATAGATAG
>JAOTRN010034948.1:0-18057 GCA_028566695.1 Bagroides melapterus | reverse complement strand
ATGAAACTATTTTTACATTTTAGGTTTTTCTTTTAAGCAAAAAGAAAGGGTTATTTTTTAAATAATCTCTAGTTAGGATTTAAGTTACTCTATATGTTAGTAGATATTTATCTCCTGAAAAGGGCTGAAAAATCTAATCCCACAAAAGAGTTCATTTAACTTTGTGCTAGAGTATATTCCCTGGTCACAAATGTACATTCAAATGTATTTTATATATCAACTCAGAGTTTATTCCCTTGTTTGTGCCCTTCAAAAGTTTGGGACCTCTTCCTTCTTAAACATCAAATGAATCAACTGATTTTTAAATCCAATCCATCTTGTGGGAGATGCTCCAGGAATCATGAGGTAAAATCTCATCAGGTTTCCTTGAACAATTCCTTGAACAGGTTTCCTTGAACAACAGCTAGGATGCCGAAGGTCTGTAAATGCTGAAAAAGGTGGCTTTTGTGATGAAAGTAAAGTTTGATGAAGATCATTCATCATTTCATTATGACAATGAGGACATGTTTTTCGTGTTCAAACTAATTTCATGTGCGTTTTCATGGAAAACAAGGACATTTCTGAGTGATCTCAGGTTTGTTCTAAAATTATTTTTCCCTCTGCGATTCTAAAAACCACGTTTTATTATTTGCACCCACTCGCTTATTATTACAGTGTTGAAAGGAGGAAAATGTCACCAAGACTGTTGGTGTGGGAATCAGTATTCAAGCCTGTAGTACATCACAGTGTGGATCATACTTATCGTACTTATTTACTTAGTGCTATACTTAATCTGTCTTAACATTTTCCTCATTTCTTATCACTGTTGCTGCATGATGCTGCTCTTACTCATGATGTGGCTCAAAACATTTTAACCCTTTAAGGATTCTCTGATCATTTATATTTAAGCATAAATTAGACCTACAACATAATATGATTATTTTAAGTGTGAAGACATTGGTGTTTGTCTGGTTTTTCTTTTAGAACATGAGGAGATTTGGGAGCTCAAGATGTTTGAACCAGTTAAGTGAGGCGGGGGATGATGAGGGCTAGGGCTGAAGGGAGCAAGCAAACTAGCTCTCTTAATAAACAAGTATGAAAATTGATCAAATCACATTCAAAATATCTGACTACGCCACCCAGGGAATTTCACCCAGGGAATTAACATGCACAGTTTCGTATCATCAGTAAGGATCAGACACATTGGCTACCATATAAATTACTGTTTATTGACAATTTTCTTATAAAAACAAAATTAAAAGAAATGCCAACATTTATTTCTCTCGCAGTCGACCACCAAGAATCGACAATGTCAAGGCAGGTAACTTAAGCATTCAAACACAGACGGAGGCTCAGCTTAACTGTATGGACATACTTTCCTTACACAGGCACACACAGACAGACAGGTGAAGGTAAAAACATGAACATATTCTCCCCTCAGGGCTCAGGCTCTGCCAAGACAGAAAATGCATCAACCAATGGGCCACTTTGATCGGTAGCATCAGCAACTCAGAAAATAATAGAAAACCATGATTCAACTTAATCAAGCTGATAAATCAAAATAATTTCAATCAAAATTAAGTATTAAAAAATACAAAATATACAATGGCAAAACCCAAAAGTTATCTGAAATACCAAATTTGAAATCGAGACAGAATATTGACACAGAACTGCCGTATATTGGAAACAGAACAGCATGAACACGATCTCCTAGGTAGAGTATAATTACAGGCCTTCACACAGAACCTTTGGAGAAAATGTATCCATTAGTGTTCTCATTAAATCCTTCCCCATGATCTAATACAAACATTCCAAATAAAAGTTACATACCAACAATTGGATGGATTATAAAGAGGCAATTCAACAGATTTTCTTGCCAATATTCAGACTGTGAACACCAGGCTCTCAAAGATAAGGAAAGAAAATCTGTCAAATACTCAAGACTGCATCATCCGACATAACAATCCATTAAAAAAATTAACAGCACTCTTTCAGCATTCCCTTTCCAGAGTATTGTGAGTTCTCATGGCCTGCAATGTTTTAATCACTTTAAACAGTCTAAACATTATATTGTAGAATAGAATTATGCATTTTATACAATATGGTCAAAAGGTTGGACATAAAAGAATCATTTTCCATGTTTGACCATGGACCGTTTTCAGTGTTGTTTTAACTATGGGAGAGATCTTGTGTGACAAAAACAAAATAGTCAGGGTGCATAAGAGAGTACATCATCAGTAACACGGTGCCTAAATGCAAAAATTCTATAGGGTTTTTAATGTTCCACGCATCAATTTTGATAAAAATAAATAAAATATAATATAATATTTTAATAAATAATAAAATAATAATAATAATAATAATAATAATAATAATAACATAATTTCTTTATTTCCTTTTTTTCATCTTGGGATTTTGTATGAATAATTAAAATACAAACTTGGCTTTTTGATGAACAACAGAATGAGTGCCAAAGTTAAAGTGCAATGCAGAATTTCTGACGAATTTCTGACATACCTGACAAAATAAAAAATGAAAATATAAAAATAAATATATTTTTTTGTAAATCAGTTACAAAGAGCACATATTAGTTTTTCTCATTTGCTGTTACGTGTCAAGGGGAACATCATATGATTACTGTCACCACCTGCTGGTTATTTTCTGTGCATTTCCCTCTTTGCCTTTTCAGTATCCTATAACTCTGTGTCTAAAACTTAAACCACACTAAATTTACTATGAACACAGTGAAACTATGAAAGTGCAGCTTAAAGCAGCAGGCAAGAGATGGTGAGGAAGTTCATGTATTTAGAAGAGTGTATTTAGACGACAATATTCTTGTGTTAAAATTTGAACTTGTTGGTCTTGGAGATGTTCAGTCTATCACTGACACAGTGGACTCTGGTGTTGTTGTTTTTTTCTTGCTTTTTAGTTTATTATGCTAGACTGTATCTATGCATCTTGGTTGAATTTCATTTTAAATATTTTACCTGAATTAAGTATATTTTTATGTTATTAACATGGTGTCTGATTCTGTCTATATGTAAATATTATTTTCACAAATTGACAGTTGTACTTTTAGGCATTTTTTCAGTGGGTTAAATAGGGGTTAGAAGACACAGTGGCTTTGTGGTAGCATGTTTTCTATACAGCTCCAAGTGTTGAGTTCTCATGTGCATATTCTCCCCGTGGTTCGGGGTGATTTTTCCCCAAGTCCAAAGACGTGTTGTTTGGTGATTGGCATCTCCACATTGTCCTTTGTGTGTAATTTTGCAATGAAATAGTCTAGCATCCTTGTGCTCCCAGTCTCCTGGAATACGCTCCAGGTTCCCTGCAACCCAGTTGAATTAGTGTAGAGAATGGATGGATTTGAGTTCTGAGATGTTCCATAGTTTATAGTTTCCATCACCATACCATACTAAAATGGAGCATTTGTACTGTCTATTACCACTTTAAACTGTGCCTTTATTCAGGAGTATTATCTGGGCCCTTTGAGAGAATCTTTAATGATTCAGTGTACAGGACAGTTAACTGCTGCTTCTTCTAGTGATATAAATAATGTTTGGGGAAAGCTCTTCACAAAGTGCATGGATATACTTGTGGTGTGACTCAAGGGCATCTGTGTAATAAATTCCATCTATGACTGACTCATCTTAGCTCAGTTGACAGAACTAGCCGTCTGGCATTGAGATGTCCTGATTTCTCCCACCCAGAGGACCATTTTTCTAGGGGTGGTTTAGGATTCGACCATGATGCAGGCCCAGCAGTCGCCTGCATGTTTGGTTTTGATCTTCACTGATATAAACAGCATCAGGTTAGGTCAAGACTTACCTGTACCTCGGTTTTAAAGGTTATTGTGTCTCATGGCAGCAGCAGCCAACGTGATCCTCTTGGGTCTTCTGCAGACAAGACCATTTCAGTTCTGACTCAAGAACAAGGTTATCAGTTATCACACTGCAGACTTCATGCCTTTCGTTTGTGTAAAAGACCCTGGTTTTTCACCTTGGGTCCAACTCTCCGGATGGTCCCAATCTCAGGTCCTGATCTCTCCTGGCGCATAAATTTACTGTAAATATGTTTCTGGCTCTGAAACACTTTCTCCCACAGTTCATGGGCTACCACGTGTTGGTCCACACAGACAAGACTGCAGTCTTGTCTGCAGTCTTGTCTCCTACATTATTGTGTTGTATACATTTATTAAAAATACAGTAAAAATGTTAAACTGTCAAACAAGTACTATCAATGTTATGGAGTTTCTTTTGGGTGTTTAAGGGGTGTCGGGGGTTTCTCTAATGTTTATTCAATGTAATTCAATCTAATACATTTTTTCAAATTATGTTGTGAGTCTTGGAACGAATTATCAATATAAGACAAGGTGTTTCTGTTACTCGTCCCAGTCAGAAGGACTTTTAGACAAATTACTAGGCCTGTTAAAACAGGAGAAAAGAAAGAAATGGGAGAAACACATCTGTACTTCACCAAGTTCCCCAGCGGGTATAAATGGAGTGCAGTGTTGCTCATTTACCTGTGATCTCCCAAAAGTCAGTTTCCAAATAAAAGGGGCAATACAAAATCTTATTTTTGTTAAAGAATCACAACAAAATATAACTAAATATAATTAAATAATTATGAAATCACTGCAGACAAAAAAAGAATCTCGGTTACTCCACTAGGAGGACTAGCTGTCACGAAGCTTTTGACTGCCAGCAAGAGAACAGTGCTGGAAATTTTGATTCTTTCAAAAGATTTGTTCATTGTCAGTTTGTTCACCAAAAAGATTCGATCAGATTCGTTCAGTGACCATTTCTTCATATTACATAAATATGCCAGGAGGTAGCTTAAAAGAGTTTCTTATCTGTTATGTCTTAAGTAAATGAAAGTATTTACTTGTTATAAAAAACTGATTTGGCTTTATTAAAATATGTGCCTAATCTACTCATTAAATAAATAAAATAAGCGTAAATAAGTGGGTCAGATGAACAAAGCACAGGGTTTTCTTGCATAATTAAAATTTTAATTGTTTGTTCAGACATTTACACATTCTAAATCTGTGATTATTCATGGAGTTAAATGTGGAGTAATATTCTGTATGTTAAATATGAATATATAAACAAGTGTATGTGCACAGTACCTATAAATGCGCTCTGCATCCTCTTCCTGCTGATTTCTGAACAAGATTGACTCACATGATAAATGACTCACTTACAGTCTCATTCATTTCATCCACGGATGAGATGTACTGGTTAGATAAATTCGTACTCAAAACAGCGACTCGGTCAGTGATTGGATCTACTGGATCTATGATAATGAGAAAACAACTTCTTATGTCGAGATCACAATAAATTAAATCATGACAAAGAAAAAATATAATAATGCTATAATATAATTACATTTACATTTACATCATTTGGCAGATGCCGTTATCCAGATCGATGTACAAAAGTGCTTTTAAGTCTGTCTTTGAATTAATTCAGGTTCAGTAGGTTATAGACAAGATACCAAGAGCCTAAAACACTGTTCAATAAATTTTTTTTAGTAGAGGTTATTGCCACAACGGCCGCTTGCCTTAACATTGAGTGACCAGCTCCACAGAGCGCTGCAGATCAGGAGAGGGATATATACATCAGGAAATTGCTGGGTCCCCCTCCCCTCAGATGAGGCATTACTGAGGTGATCCGCTCAACCTCAAACTTGGTTTCACGGGACTTGAGTTTAAGGATATACTGTAGCATCTGACAGCATGGGTGATCCTCTGGCTGTCGAGCCATTGACCGCCAGGTACCTTAACGCTGTCCAAGATGGGCCTGTCCACCAGGCTGCCTTCAAGTCCTCAGCCTTAGCTGTTAGGGCCCTTAACATCTCCTCCTTCCCCTCCGCTTACCAGGCGGAGATATTAGATGATTTAGGACAACAGCTCGAGAAAGGATCTCCCTCGCCAACCCTGTGGAAGGAGATCATCACTGTGAATGACCTTGTTCTCTGTAATGCCCATCAGGCCGTCCAAGCCAGGGTGAATATGAACAAAAGCATTTTTACACCCAGTCAGAGTGTGATTTGTGATCGCAGAAAAATCGCAGTTCAGAGATGGAGCCACCCATTGGAGTGCAATATCGCACCTGCCTCAGATTGCAGGGTCTTATGGCTTCATCTATCCAGGTGTTGCCGCTGAGATTTCTGAGAATGAGAGCGTTCATGAAATGGGTTTTGTCACTACATCTCAGCCCATTATATGACCTCTGCCGCTCTGTAACGGTGACGTGAACCTGAGCGGCGGCTTTGCGCCACTGGAAGAGGTGGCTTTTTGCCACTTTTACGTACAGGGAACCCTGCTGGGGGCGGTGATGTTACGGAAAGTCGTGACGACAGATGTGACTCTGACAGGCTGGGGAGCCACCCAGGAGGGCAGAATGGTGAACAGTTTGTGGCCAAGCAGACTATGTTTAGCGCACATAAATTATTTAGAACTTTTGACCATTTGGAAAGCTCTGAATTATTTTCTGCATCGTCTGCAGGGACGTTGTGTGTTCGTATGCTGTGATAACACCATAGCAGTGGCATATATCAACCGTCAGGGTGGCTTGCACTCATGCAGGGTGGCTCAACACTTCACGCTCTAGCGTTCAAGCTTCTGGTGTGGAGCAGGTGGTTTTTTCTTTAGAACAGAGGTGCTGGACCCACTCTATGGAGATTCCACCCTCAGTTAGTAGGTATGATATGGAACAGATTCAGACAGGCAACCATAGATCTATTCCCCTCATGCGAAAACAGTCACTGTCCTATGTTCTTTTCGCTAGAGCATGTGGACGTGCCCCTTGGGTTGGATGCACTGGCCCATTCACGGCCCAACATGCTGCCATATGCTTTTCCTCCCCTGTGCTTGATAATTCCCATATTGGCCAGGGTAAGGGTGAAAGGCCTGTCTCAGAATCCTGATTGCACCTAGGTGGCCCAAAGCACCATGGCTGGCAGAGATGATTCCTCTGTTATATGCACAGCTTTGGTGCCTTCTCCTCTACACAGACTTATTGTCTCAAGCAAAGGAAGGAGATTCATCACCCAAACCCAGACAGGGTGGCTCTCTGTGCCTGGCCTGTGAGAGGGTTAACTTAAACACACTTGGGCTTCCTCCGTGTGTGGTTGCCACTATACAGAACACTAGGGCCATTTCTACATGGTCCTTATACTGATGTAAGTGGCGAGTGTTTGAAGGGTGGTGCGATGGGCTTGGTCTCACATCTTATCAGTGCTCAGCTTCTGATATTTTATGTTTCCTACAAGACCTTATGGATAAAGGCAGGTCTTTTTCCACAATTAAGGTCTAGCTGGCAGCTATTTCTGGCTGTCATGTAGGCTTTGGGGGCTCAACGGTCGGGCAGCATCTTCATAAATCCGCAAATTAACTCTGAGACATCGAGTGGTGAGATCCACCAGCTTTGCCCTGCTTGCCACACGAGAAGCAAATACACTTACTGGAGAATGGGAGCACTTGCAGGTCCTGTATGCCCTCAGGTAAGGGTGTGGGGCCTTACAGGGCATTGGCTGCATGCTCGTGTCTGTCTAGCCAGACTTGGTGCAATTGGATGCTTCTGCAGAGGTCAGGTACGGACACCCTTCCCATAGGTGGATCTCTGCACTCGATGACAGAGAACCAGGGTTACTGTACAACAGTAACCTATTGATTTCCCTGGCCCTCTTATGAGCTGAGACTCTCTTACATTTCACATACAGCACACAGAATCTGAACAGTTCATTTTAAAGCAGTAAACTGTCGTGTTTTCTGGGAAACAATAATAGTCTTACACCAAACTATTGAACTCTCAAAGCTTTCCTTTTATTCTCTTCTCTCTTATTTTCAAGCCACGTGTTTCTTTCCCAGTCCCTGGTCTGGGTGCAACATACGTTACAGGAATATATTCCACATCTTTAACATCTTTAAATACCACATAAACCAGAACATCAGTTGTTTAATATTAATTTCACAGTAAATCACATAACGCAGCTGTTCCTATGTGTGTTTCAGCAGTGAGATGCAAACAGAGGAACTGATTCGGTTTATCCAGTACAAAGTAGCAGAGTGTTTCAAGGAAAGTTATGACTGTGAGCTTTATAGTCAGGTCTTCATCAAGACTTTGGCATGAAGGAATTAGTGTTGGGTCTGTGGTGATCTCAGAAACTTTGCTAACCTATTATTTCCTCAGGAGCTCTGGGTTGCACAATTAAAAACTGTTGTAGAAGGACATTAGTTACATTATTTCCTGTTGTGTCACCCAAATGAGGATGGGTTCCCTTCTGTGTCTGATTCCTCTCAAGATTTCTTCCTCATATATGATCTCAGGGAGTTTTTCCTTGCCACCTTGCCATTAATACTATCTTAATTTTATAATTTAAGTTTTTTATTTCAATTTTTTTTTTCTCCTTTACACTCTGTTTCTATACTTCTGTAAAGCAGCTTTGAGACAATGTGAATTGTTAAAAGCACTATAAAAATAAATCTGAATTTGACTACCACCGAGAAAGAGAGACACCTTGCCCACTCTGCCTGTACTATGGAGAAGAGGGACACTTCACTCTTGCCTGCCCAGCTAAGGGGCAAGGCTCATTGCTGAGGGGCAGCCCGGTGGTAAGCCATACTCCTAGTGCCATCTCCAAGCTCCTGTTAGGGGTTGAGACCGATCCCCTTGTCGACCACCCTTCAGGTCTGGGCTCTGGGCGGCCACATACTCCACCACACCCTCCCATCTCCTCAGGTCCCTGTCATGTTTGTTATCCCCTGGCTGGCAAAACACAGCCCTTACATAGACTGGTCCAGTGGGAGAATATTGAACTGAGAAACACACTGCTACAACCACTGCCTCTCTTCCCAGAAGTTCATCTGGGGATACAGCCCTGTTGCTGCACCTCTGCATGCTCTCTCCTCCTCCTACCACCCATTTAAGTGGACTCCAGAAACTGAGCGCGCCTTCGATAAACAAGTGTGGCAGGTTACATCTTATTTCCGCATTCTACCTTGCTGAATGATCGCTGTTGGCCATGGGTAAATACGGAGGCGGGGCATATGATATATTACAGCAGGTATGGAAGGCAGGATGAATGAATGCCTACCGTATGACACTTCCCTTGCGGTTTTCGGGTTGGGCTAGAGGTTTGAGGTCATCTTGCTGCGTTGTTTGTTGGACGCCAAAGCTACGAGCGTGTAGCGTGTTCGGAGGTGGTAGGTGATTGCTTGGTTTTATAGAAGGCTATTTTCCTAGCGTTATCGCTAGTTAGGTTTGTTCACTTGCTCTTTTTTTTTTTGTGGTCCATTCACATGTGGACCTGAACAGACAAGCTAATTGCTCTTTGAGATTAGTATCTCTCTGGCGTGTAGCATCCGGATCGAGTGGTGAACTCAATTAAATCCTCCGTGCACTTGGAAGCTGCACCAAGGTATGTAGAATATTTTTTAGATTGTATTTTATTGGAAATAGTGAAGGGTAAATTTTAACATGTGCGTATAACATGTTGTTTCTTTTTTTCTCTTGGAATTGAGTTCTGTTTTGAACCTCTTCCTTGATTGACTTTAAGATTCTTTTTTTTATCTATTGGGAGACGACTGGGGTGGCGTTGGTCTGCTTGTCTTGCTGGTGTTGTTCTTCGGTGTCGTCATAAGTTGTTTTTTTTTTTGTTATTTGTCCATTGTACTTGGTATATATGTGTGGTCCATTTGGACTAATAAGCTGTAATTTATTGTTATAGCTGGAGTGTGTTGTTGTGTGCCTGTTGTCTACTTTCTTATTTGTTTTTTCTTTTAGTTGCAGCGGGTCAGTGGAGGCACTGCCACCAGTCCTTCCCTTATGCAGCCTGTGCTGTTGGAGATGGAGAGGTTAAGTGGTGGTGGTTTGTTTTGCGTATTCAGCTGTGTAAAGATCAACCAGTGTGTGATTTCTACTAATGCCTATGTCTTGTTTTCTGTTATGGGATGCAGCGAGCAGTTGATTGACTTTGCAGTGGAGGGATTCTTTCTTTCTATCCCTTGTGCTGTGTGTACCTACGGCGCTTCGTGGTTGAAGCTTGCTTTGTTCACGGGTGGTTTGCTGTCTAGGATTTTCTGTGTGGTTTGGCTAGCTTAGTCATTGACCATTGTGGTAAGTTCCAGTTTGTCCT
The DNA here is from genome assembly GCA_028566695.1 of Bagroides melapterus. NCBI lineage: Eukaryota > Metazoa > Chordata > Actinopteri > Siluriformes > Bagridae > Bagroides > Bagroides melapterus. Next base: position 7,938 of record JAOTRN010034948.1, on the reverse strand, counting down.
TGGGAGCAGATCGTAGGGTGATGACGCTGGTTTGAAGCCCTAGCCCACTGGCCCACTGCGTGCGTGTGTGTGTGTGTGTGTGTGGATGTGTGTGTGTTTGGTTCTTTTATCAGTAAAGATGTTCTTGTTTCATTAAAGACTGTCTCTGCCTGATCAGTGGAAATGAACCTGTAGTGTCTATCCATTCAGATTGATTAGTGTCCAACTTAAATTAACTATACCCCAGGTGGCGTAGTTGGTTTCAGTGTAACAGTGTAGCAGTGGTGTGGATTGTTCCCCACTCTCATATTATTCCCCCCCCTCTCTTGCCACACAAGGATCGGTTTACCTCTGCTCCAATCCTGACCCTGCCGGACCCTGCCCGCCAGTTTGTTGTGCAGGTGGATGCGTCTGTCCTGGGTGTGGGGCCCGTCCTATCTCATTGACACCCCAAAGACAACAAACTCAACCTTTGTACATTCTACTCATGGCATCTCAGCCCCTACAAGCAGAACTATGGAGTCAGCAAGTGGGAGCTACAGGCCATCAAGTTAACTTTGGAAGAGTGCCTTCCATCTTCGGTCATGATCAGAGCCCTTCGCCTTGACATTGGTCCAGTGAGCGATTTCCAGTCTTCCAGTTCCTGATGGCTGTCCGGGGAGAAAGTTTCCTGACCATCTCTTCTATCAAGTCTTCCAGTGGCATCACAGTTCCCACCTGTTCTGGCATAGGTCTGAAAACTGTCCCTAGAATTACTGGAATATAGGTGTGTTTAGATTGAAGGAAAAAAGTGGATATTTCAACGAAAAACATCTGGATTATGATTATAAATTGACATATCATCTGGGTGGCACACATCACTTACTTTTGCTTATTTTGAACGAAGTTACCGAAGTAGTGAGTTTGAATGAACTCAGTGAACCAGGAAATGGCTTTCCAGGCTGACATGATCTGATTTTGCCTCTGACAAAGAGGTAAGATTCAAAAACTGAGCCTAGTTAGTTATATATGAGTATAATAAACATAAATAAAATAAATAAAAATTATTCATTTTTAGCTGAGAAAACTCAAATAATGTTCTCTGCCAGCCTGTGACAACATGGTTCTCATGGGCATACCTCTACCAAAACCTCTCTATAATATCTCTGATACACAATAGATACATGAAACTTGATTTAGTTAATGGTGAGATGTTATAAAATTGATTTCTGGAGTATTTAGGGTTCATTATAAGTGATTTCATAGAGATATACTCTTTAGGTTGTGAAATTTCCTTCTGAAGCAATCTCATGTTTTACCCTTATTTTAATACCAGAATTATTTAAATACACCTTGTAGTTTTTGAGGTATATTCATTTAAAGTTGAGCATGTCATTTTCAAAAAAGAGGCTCGGAAATAGGCCTGTCTTACAGAATGTTCAGGTTGTAGCTGAATCCTCTTTAATCTCATTGGTCACAATGGGTGCGTCTCAATCCACTCTGTAGTTCAATAGTCAGGGTGCTGATCAGTGAGTCGGTCATTTTATGGGCTGTCTCTCTCGCTCTCTCTCTTTCCCTCAATTACTCTCAGGACTCTCAAATGATTACTTTCATTAGGTAACGTTAATTTTATTTGATGGTTTTGTTGAGTCTTACGGCTTTTATGTTTCACTCTAAGTGAAGAGGAATTGCTTGCAAAATCTATTTATCATTCTATTTACTGCATCCAGTCAATTTTTCAAGTGTATGTCCTGAACTGTGATGATGACACATTTGAGTGTCTTTGTAAACTCTACATGTGTAACAATAATGACACAATTTTGTTCTTCTATCGTTTTTTATTTATTAAGACTTCAATTTAGTCATATTGATAGTGTTTTATGTAAGGTTCATCGCTTTTTTGTGTTTTGCTTTCTGTCAGAGTTGACACAAGGCCTCTGTGGCCAACAGAATACTCCCAAGTATACTACCAAGGAGCTGATATGTGACACAACTTCATGATCACTCTACTGACACATTGCCTTATACTTTTTATTTTATTTATAACATATCTTCACTTTCTCAGCACAAATTAAATAAAATGTTTAAAAACTACCTTTCATAATACTGTTAATGTTTGTGTACAAATCGGTTTCACTAGTGGACCAAAAGAAAAGCTTGACCATCGAGGAATCGCGAATGCTAATTGCTACAACACTATCTTATTGTACACATTTAGGAGCATGTGTGTGAGTGTGCAGATAACAGTTTCCTCTGAATGTGTTATGCTGCATTTGAAGTCAAGGTCTGCAGCACACATTGCTAACAATTAGTTAATATGAACTGTGTTGTCAGGGTGTTACAAGATCCTTGGTCTCTTTGGAAAACAGATGTAAGAATAGAACTGGATAGAAATTTCTTATTTTACACTTTTCGGCTTTTATGTACATACCGGTTTTTTTATCTAATTACATGACTGTTACACAGCTCAATACTGATCCACACTCACTGTGTACAATTCATAGTCTAGACCTGGGCTATTTAACTGGCAGCCCAGAGGGTCACATGTTCCAGCCCTTCAAATTGCCTAGTGTGAAAAAGACACTAGAATAAATCTCAAAAATAAATTTAGTTCAGTCTGACAACAGACCCTACATTCAGCATGGGCCTGTCACAGCACAGAGCAGAAGTCACATGATGATAGAGGAGCGAGGAGCCTCTTCTGTTCTTCTATGAAACACAATGACTGACAGGACGATGACAGATGAGAACTTTTGTTCGTCATTCTCACACATGAATGGCATTAAAACGAGTAATCACACACCCGTCACAGCCTAACACCTGCATCACTGTAGGCGTATTCCTCTGACAACATATACAGCCGATTTCACTGCTCTTGTGCAATCTAAAAAATGTCAGTTCTTTCATTAGAAAGCAACCTACAGTAAATGTATGCCAGTTATTGAGATGGCTGTTGTAGTTTAAATAGGTATACTGAAATAATTTATTTTGACAAAAATACCATAAAACAATGTTATTTTCTATAATGTAAACTTTTCTGAAATGAGTACTTAAGCATCACTTAAATTAGTAATATAAATCAGTGTGAAGTGGCTCTCTGATTTAGCCATATAAATGTAGAGAAAATTGGGTGTCATACAATGCACTGATGTTGTAATGCAATTTCAAAATACAACACATTCATGTTTAAATGTAGGGAAAGAGCTTACTTGGGTGTGTTATGGTACAAAAATACAACATATGGACTCCTAGCATGTTGTGTCAACACTCATATTGCAAGCCCTATCTCTCGGGCCCCTCATTTGTGATGATTTTTCATGAACTGGCCACCATGAGAAACTAATTGAATAGCCCTGGTCTAGACTATAAGATCATTACACCAAGTCTCAGCTCATATTAAGTGAGTCTACTGTCTAACGTGCACTTAGTGCTGAACTGTCTCCAGTAAACCACTCATGATTGACCAAGTCATATAACGTTGGCCGAGATTCAGGGTTGATTTCCAGGCACCACATTATCAGCTCGAAGCACTCTGTTAAGATAAACATTTAGAAAAATGTCAACATTTACTTAGTCATTTAGCTGTGTGAATTTACAGCTTTATTGTTTGTACATGTCATGTTTTGCATTGAATTACCTTGACAACTTTGGACCAAATTTCAGGTGCCCGTTTTTGAGGTCCTACACTGACTTGAAGGGGTATTTTCCACAGAGCAGTGAGTATGCCCAGACCCCAGATGGTAGCAGGAACTCCTTTGTACTTACCAAAGCCTAGAAACTCAGGAAGTAGAAAGCTTTCAGTGCCTATATATGATGTGAGGGGTCGTTCTTCAGCAATTCCCCACAGCCAAAATCAATCAGTTTGACTTCCATGCTATCAGGATTGATGAGGAGATTCTCAGGCTTGATGTCACGGTGTAAGACTCCACGCTCACAGCAGTGATGAGCCGCACAGACTACTTGCACCATGATTTTTCAAGTCTGTGCTTCAGACAGGCAGCCATCATGACACACAATGAAATCAAATAAGTCCATACAGGGGCTGGGCCGCTCCAGGACCAAGATGATCTGATTGTTTATTTCAAACCACTCCAGTAGCTGCACCACGTTGCTACAGTGAGGTGGTTTGGACACCATCTTCAATAGCGCCACCTCTAAGGGCAGCTCCTTTGTCTCTTCGGGCTAAAATTAGAACAAACACAGGTTTGATGTGAAACCATCTAAACTATGCTAAACAGAAAGGTTACACTGGAAAAGGATTGGATTAGTAGCATTAATGCTAGCTCAGTTATGTTCCTGTAATATCTGTTATGCAACACAGTATAAAGTAATTTATTTTATGTTAGCAGGAAGAAATTTAATTATAATGAATAAGAATAAGTTTACTTGGATAAGTTTACAATGGTTATGGTTTTATAGTGGACATCCTTCATAATAAACTGAATGGCGACCTGTTCAGACACACAAAACATAAATTAGTAAGTTCGAAAGGGCACACCTTATTGTAATTAGCTTAATCATTACAAATCCACAGCCATTATATGTTAGCAAAAACCTTTCGTTATTTAGTCCTTTATTAAGTCCTATATCTAAGAAATTCAGTCTTCCAGTAAGATTTTACAGAACACTGTGCCCTGATAACTACAAAAAGTGCACACCTCAGTATTTTTACAGTCGGGTCAACCAACTTAAGAGGAGGAAAGAACACAGACACATACAGTGTGTTTATATGAGGGCTTACCGTTAGAATGTTTACCTTTTTCTTATCTGCAATACAGACTGCTGCGTAGACAAGGCCGTAGCTTCCCTCCCCCAGCAGCTTTCCCATTCTGTACCGCAAACGGAACGTCACTGAGAAACAGACAATAATCTGGTTAATTAAAATTGAATAAGGAATGAAAACGTATCACACCCAGTGTCTTCTCTTTGGAGTAAAGAATAGAACTTGTATTGTCTGTAGTTTCTATATTACAGCATTGTTATTATGGTATCTTTTCTTTAAGTATGTTAAAGTACCTTGAATATGAGCATCTAGTAATCATAGTACAGTCTTGACATAAAATGAGATAAATTATCTTAAATATAATAATTGAAATATAATAAAATATTTTATAAATACAAATGATCAGAAATGATCACTTGGGGGCTGAGTTGTCAGTTGACAGATTACATATAACAGTTCAAATAGAATGTTCAGTTTAGTGATAGTCCACATGGTGGAGTGTAACACAGCCCTTATGTCACTGTGCTGCTCTGGATTAGGAGACTGGAGATCCACCAAGTCACCTTCTGAGTGCTTAATGTCAGAAACCATGTCACAGCTGGTAGTTGCCATGTGCCTCCTTGGGTCACACTTAGCATTTGCTAATTTAGTTCTTTACAGCTTGATAAGCCTTAGCAGCCACTCAGGTTCTGCCTTGCCCCATTCTCAAACTTTGCAAGTCAGCTACAAGACAGACAAAGAAAGTAAAATGATGATGAAGACAATACTTTGCATTTGAAACCTAGAAACTGTTTCACAATAACGAATAATAATATTTACCACAAAAAGCCATTCAATAAAACTCCTTGTGAATTTGTCAGGGAAAGTGATGACTGCCTTAGCGATGACCTCACAGTAGCTAAAGGCATCTTCATATAAATCTAATAGGGCATCTCTGGTGGCCTGACACAACTTGAAGATCTAAGAGAGACAAGAGAGTCATTCATTCTCAGTATATTAGATAAAATTGACCAATACATGCTCATGAAAAAGAAAATAAGATAAACTCCAACCTGGAAGCTAGGCTGTGCCTGCCCTGAGGTCAGCGACAGCACATATTCATACGTCTCAGTTCTCTTCATGGGGTCAGGCAGAACTGTCGTGCCAAATGGCACACTGGAGCAAACAGAGTAATGTGTCAGCAGCAAATTCTCTCTCTCTCTCTCTCTCTCTCTCTCTCTCTCACACACACACACAAAATACCTGTCGCATCCAATCAATTCAAACCGACAGCATGAGCCCAGCTCCACTTTTGCCACCACGTAGCAGATATGTGCTGCGAAGGTCAGATTTCTGCGAGCTGCAGATAAAAGACCAAAAATGCATGTGAGAAACAGGACACATGACACAGTAAAAAAATTGCATGAATGATACATGATATGATTATTCTAGAAAAACAGTATTATTTTATATCCATACCAAGATCATCCCCCATCTTAATCACAGCCTCTCTTTCCTCATTGTCCGGTGCAGCAGAGCACAGAAGTCTGGCCAGAGGAAAGCATCACTCCTTCCATGTTGTAGCATCTCCGCTCTGTCACCCAATTGTTCGTGTTAGTCACCGTGACACTAGAAATAACAATGTAAAACTACAGACGTGTGTGGTATACTTACTTTTACAGGCTTTTTAATAAGCAAGCCATAGCCCTTGAAGAGAAGGACTGCGATTTCACACCACTTTCTGTAAAAGAAACATCATCTATTGTAGGTTTTGGGGATGTAGCTTAATGGGCTATAGCACTTACTCCATTTCAACGACAGAACAATACCTTTCTATCTTTTCTTCCTATCTGCCAGAAGAAATATGCTTCCACTTGGTCACAGTCATAACTTTCTTCGAAACACTCTGCTGCTTTGTACTGGATAAAGTGAAGCAGGTCCTCAGTTCGCATCTCACTACTGCAAAACACATAGGAACAGCTGCGTTATACGATTTACTGTGAAATTAATATTAAACTCCTGATGGTCTGGTTTACTGCTTTACAATGAACTGTTCAGCTTCTGTATCAGTGCTGTATGAGAGTTGTAAGAGTCTCACCTCATAAGAGGGCCAGGGAAATCAGCCTCGTCTTCAAAGGATTCTCCTTCACTGTTCCCTGCAGTTAAAACCTCAGTTAGGGCTACAGAGAATTTACACGACTCTGTGTTCATATGAATGTTGTATATGAAGTGTTGTTATTTAAACTAACGTGAAGGAATGAGATTTGAGCACCGTGTGTGTGTGTGTGTGTGTGTGTCCTACCTGGACTGCAATGATACTCAACAGGAAACTGTTCATATTCTTCGATAGGTTTGAGAATATCCGTCATTTTCAGTCACGTTCTAAAAAACAGGAGCATTCGCATTATTTCATGTCATTTTCAAAATGTTTACGTAACAAATAAGTTTTATTGAAACACTTACAAAAGTTTCAATAAAACCGAACCGTGAAAGTTTAAAAGGAGAGAAAAAGTAATACCCGTTCTCACCACCGGAGGACACTTTAACCACAACGTATATAAGTTTTTTAAAAATCAGTCTGTTACGGTTTACTATGTGCGGTGGATTAATCTTCAGATTTTGCTTCTTATTATACCTAAATGTTAGAAAATGGCGGCATGATCGCGGAATCAGGTGACGCTTTTAAAATTACCGTGAGAGCAATTTTAAGTAACAAACTCCTATTTCGTCAGTTTGTTACTTAAACGGTGTGTATCTAGTCTTTTTCTTTTTTCATTTTCGTTCTTTTCCATAACATTTACCTGATCTTTATTAAATTTATGAAAGTTATTTAGCCTAGACGCTGTAAAATCAACCGAAATTAGCTTTAGCTCACTGGAGAAATAAGCACAAAGTGCTGAACACCGAGACCTAGCGTGGGGTCTATTCAAGATCACCTGAACTTTAAAGTGAAGAAATATTTGCACACTTTGTGTGAATTCTGTTATAAACACAAATTTACTGTATGTGAATGTAAAAATGTATAATCAGACAACTTACTTTGCTCAGCACAAGTAAAGTCAACTTACCTCTAGCTTGTGATATGAGTAAATTCCAAAATCTTCTGAAGTCCTCTGAAATCTCCCTTTATTTTTGTTTTTTTGCCATGATCCATTTCCACAAACACGTAACATGAACATCAGAACTTGGTCTATCTCTGTACTTTAAATAAAACTGGGGATTCACTGAGACCTCATTGTCATCCCATGGACTAAAATCAGATGGACTCTAATTTAACC
>JAOTRN010034902.1:3436-14450 GCA_028566695.1 Bagroides melapterus | reverse complement strand
TTACACTGTAATGTTGTTCGAGGTCTGTGAGCTCAATACATCACTTTAATGAGCCGTATTTAACGGTGCTCTTAAACCTCACCAGCAAATGAACATCTCACTTATTTTGTGTATTCCCATTTTTGTGTAATCACACAGAATTAACCAATCAGGGTTTATTATGTTTTTCCTGTTTCTGTTATTCAGTGACACTCTGAACTCGAGGTGATGAAGGACAGATTTTACTGCAGGAACCACAGATTTACTGCAGGACAAATCATTTAAGAGAGTCAAGGAGTCAAGAAGAGAGTCGCTCGACATATGACCACAATCTCCTCATGTACAATGGGCACTCCAACCAAAGAATCATTTAAAAGACTCAATCAGAAATTGCTTCTGTATCTTAAATAATCTTCCATTTCCAAGAATCCAAGTGGTCAATGAGTGGGAAAGAGAATTATTTAAACAGTATAGTGGTCATTTCAACCAAAGAGTCATTTTAGAGAGTCAAAGAGTCAAGCAGGGAATCACACGAATCATATTTACGGTGTGGAGTTAAAAAGGACACGCTTCAACCAAGGAGTCAATTTAGAGAGTCAGAGTCAAGTAGGGAATCATGTGAATCATCCACAGGGAGGTTTTTTAGTGTGTTTCTTCATTCTGTCTTTGAAATGAATTCCTGGCAATGCTGCTGGACTTTGTCCCAAATTGCAAATTCATTACCAGAAACAAACAAAACAAACGGTGAAAAACAAAGCACCCATCTATAATCTGCTGCTAAAATCCGCTGGATGTTTTGGAGGATGTAGTGTGCACACATATTTCTCAAACAACTGTCTTGATGTGATTAGAAACTCTTTTCTCGTGTTGTAACTCAGATTTCCTTCCCTCTTTCCGGTAGAGCTCACACAATGTCAGAGCGAAACCCGCTCATTCGACCCGACGGTCAGATTCTTCGTTCTTCTTCTTGTAGCTCAGCTTCTGTCTTGTCCTCATGTCGTTTTGGTCTGAAATCTGTTTTGCTTACTTCCTGTAATAAACAGTTTTAGGGTGTTTTTTTTGGGGCTCCTACTTTTTATGGTGTCTTTTGGCTAAGAAAAGTTCAAAGCCTACTTCAGAGTTTGATCCAATCCGAGTGTATAATCAGACCTGCTCAGTTCCTGTGGAAATAATGTCATTTTACCAAGCACTGATGTGGAAAAAGTTAATCGCATCTCTCGAGGTGACGATTCATTCGAAGGCACTGTTACGGCTGCAGTCGGAGCCTGAGTGCGGACGTGCTGCTCGGCACATCGTGTCTTCTGGCTTCTGTCCATCATATGAGAGCTCTTTCAGCTTCCTGTGTGCAGCAATGCTTTTCGCAACTCTACCTTTCTTCTCTTGAACTTCAGGGTTTTTAGAGCTTTGGGTTGGCGTTAAAAGTCCGTGCACAGTGCGAACAGAAGGCGAGGAATCTGTGACCTCCAGGCCCGTTTGCAGGCACATGATGTCAGCTAGCGGCTGATCCGATCAGATTCCAAACCTACTCCATTGTTTCTTCAGTCCTCATAACGGTTTCTGAAAGAACGCCCACTTTTCCTGCACTCGTCTCACTAAACTGAATGACTCGAGCCCACGGAGTGAGATATTTCCAGACTGGAAACCTGTTTGCTCTTCTGGTTTATTCTCTGGTCATTTCACTCACCTCTTCCCGTGTAGGTGGTGAACAGACAGAGCCAAACAAACTAATGAGGAGATTTTTACTTACTGTCTACACAATCTTTTTACTGAGCTTCTCCAGTTTTAGATTTTATCATACAGTTCCCTTCTTGGCTTGACGCTTCATCTTATTTCTCTGACTTATCTATTCTACAATGATTTTTTTTTATATACGTATATAAAACATTGTGTCAAGTGCAGTAAAAGTGTAGTATAAGTTAAATCTAAATCATCTAAATCAATCCTCTGCTAAAAGATGTACAGCTTCTGCACTCAAGTTAAAGTAAAAAAAAAAAAAAAGTATGGAACGCTTAAATTAACGTCATGTATAAAAATAAAACTCTGAAAAGTTTCATGACCAAAAAAAGGATTTCTGCTTCAGTTCCGAGCCACACAGTGGTTTTAGTAGCAGAGATCAAATTAGTGCCGCTTTCAGAAAGAGAAACTGAAGAAACTAAGGTGGAAACTTTAACTAGATAGATTAGCATGATGTACAGCAGAAATGTTGGTGTGCTAGCTGGCATTTCACACTAACACAGTAGAAATGTAGACGTCAAACCACCAGATGAGAATTAGACATTCAAATAGACACACAAATTCAAAAGACAAGAGATCTGGAACAAAGATGGACCTCTACCAACGTGATGGAAGTGCTTCTAGAACATTCTCACTATCATTTACTGATGATGGAAGAAGCAGAATGAATTCAGACGTCTACAGAAACAATCTGTCTGAATTAAGAGAAACGAGTCAAAATGAATCAGGAGGAACTTCATCATGTAGCAGGCCAACGATCCGAAACACGCTGACTGTCAACACGGGAGTCTAAAAGGGGAAACGTGGAAGGTTTTAGACTGGACAAGTCAGTCAGCAGACCTGAAGATGTCCAGCTCCTGAAGAAAGTAAACCACTGAAACACACAACATCTGAGAGAAGCGTGCAGCAGTTTGGTGACGTCACTGATGGAGTCACCACATGTGAAGTACAAACACATCTAAAGGAAATCAGGAAATGTGAACTTTACACGTGAAAGTGAAAAAAATGAGACTGGATCGTGAGTCTGTACAGCTGAGTCACTTTAATCTGTTGATTAGCAACATCTCGAAGGAAAACCAAGCAGACCTTTTTTTTTTTTTTTTTAAATCCACAGACGGCGCACATACCAGACACTAAGCAGCGCTTCATTAAAGTCATGGCCTTAACAAGCAGGGCTCCAGGACGCCACTTTGTGAATTCATTTGGAGGAGTTTGATTAGTTAGCAGCCGTCTGTTCGAGGTCAGGCAGCCGGATACGTGGTGTTAAAAATGCACTTATATAATCACACAGCATCGGTGGTCAGAAAGCACGACGAGGACGAGCTAGCTATGCGTTGTTGACATGATTAGCACCCAATTAACATTTCCATCTGAGATCACGTGTACCTGCTGCCTGCGTTCTCTACTCTGACATAGAAATGCTAGATTTTTTAGGAAAGGCTCATAATTACAATGTAGATGTCAATTGCGTTCAATCGTTTCTCTGAAGCTTTTATTCAAAAGTCAGAAGTGACGTAAGTCATTCGTTTATCCACTTATGTCTTTTTCTTTTCTTTTTTTTTCTCTTGCCATTTAAAATAAGTGGCATGAAAGAAGCTAAAGTGCAACTGAAAATAAGGTGGAAGTAGAAGAACATGCAAGTCTGTTAAATACTGTGTGTGAAAAATGTGTGTGAGTGACCGAGCGGAAGCAGTGTGAGGAGTTCAGTAGGTCCATAAGGAAGAAGAAGATGATGATGATGTCTTTAATCCTCCATCGAGCGTGTCTGTGATGAAGAGCAGTGACATGCCGAGTGGTTTCCAGCACCGCGGTCACAGCCGCTGGATCGTACTGACATGTAGATGGTTAGCGTGCTCCTGATGATGCAGCGATCTCAGTATGAGCAGAGCAGATAGGTGGGCGTTCCTCAGTCTTCTCAGGAAGAAAAGATGCTGATGCTGTTTATTTAAGATTTATGGAAGGAGTCCAGCGTCAGCACTTTGTCAGAACATTCAGGGCTCTAGCACCGCTTCATCACACACACCGCATTGTTGACTGTTTTTGTAATAAACATTGGCCCTTGATTTTCAGCACCAGCTTGTTTATTTTAAAATGGATGACTGACACTGAATCTGTGATCTTTAAGACTTATCGTATCAATAACACAACCTGGATCAACAAAAAAGACCAATTATAACAAAATCCTCAAAAAGGAAAACAACAACAGCAACAACACCGGGCAAAACAAAAGGATTATGAGTTATAAATCATAAGTTATAAATATATGAGTGTTAGCAGGATGAAATGTTCAGCTGTGGACATCTAGTGGTGTGAACAGAAAATCGCGGAGAGATTTGGTTCTGTTTTCTGATTGGCTAAGCCTGTTGGACGCAGCATACTCACACACTCACACACACACACACACACACACGTTATTCTGTGACCGTTATGTTGCTTAGCAACCACACTAACAGGCTGTTAGCATGACCGCACTGCATATGGTTGGAATTGTTTATAGATAAATTCAATGTAAATTTAAGTTAATTTAATTCTTCACGTTGTGGGTTTATACAGTATATCACAATTGTCCGTGACAAAAATGACTCCAAGACGCCCTCTCGTGGCTCAGTGCTATATTTAAAAAAGCCTTTAAGTTACTTGGATGCTAATTAGGGGGCGGGGTTTAACTCAGGTGCGCGCGGATTTGAATTGTCTCTCAACAAACGAGACCGAGTGAAATGTTCTGAACGATATTAATGTTAGATAAACTTTCACCAAAGATTTTTGAGGATTAGACATGTGTATATTTATGTGTATGTATAGTTACGGTGTTTGTTAGTAGAATAAAGCCAGTGTTTCTCAGAGAATGAGCGGCAGAAAGCTGAAGGTGTTTGGGGGATTAATGAAAGTCCCCGAGAGAGAGCTAATGGGCGACGTTTTGTTGCGCGAGAGCACCGAACCGTCCCTTCCCGTGCACGTGAACATCGGAAAGCTGCACAGGACAGAAAATGGGCAATACATGGACATGGAGGACAGAGATGACGCTGCCAAGAAAAGACAGATAGCCAACGCCAAAGAGCGGCTCCGGGTTAGTGAACCTGTCATTAACGGGAAAGAGTTGTCTCTTCGAACCGAGCACGGAGAGTCGACTCATCAGAAACCTTCTGAATTTGTTCACAATAACATTTGGCATTTATTATAAATCATAATATAATGATAATATTGTCCTTCTGAACCCATTTCAGGTATGGTTAGGCAAAGAACATCAATATCTGATCAAAATATCGTAAACTTTCTCTTGTTTACCAAAAGTACAATGGTTCTGAGCTGAGCCAAATAATCTGACTCGCCAAAAAGAGCCGCAATTATCATCTAACTAGTATTTTCCAAACGCTCGCTTTCAAAGATTCGGGCTTATTTGGTTAGTTTAGTTTATTGTAGAAAGTCCGAAGTTGTAGTTTAGTTCAGTTTAGTGTTTTTTTTTTAATAAGTTATAAAGTCTGTAGATTACAAGCAAAATTTTGCCAATATACAGGCCTAAGATTAAAGGCTATAACAACACACAAAAATTAACACTCCAACTATTAAAACACATACACACAAAAATCCCAAATTTACTATTTAAAATTACTGAACCGTATTAAAATATGAGCGACGCAGAAAATGATACGAACGAATTAACACCTGGATCTCATTCAGAATGAATTAGTTTAGTTTGAATTGAACACGTAGTGACCAGAACTTTACACTCCACCGCAGATTTCATATAGATTATGGATAACATGAAGTCAAAACTTCGGACAAGATATTACTAAAATATGTGGTAATGTCTGACTTTAAAGCGAACGAAGCAGCATGAAATTGGTTCGTGTGAATTAGTACATCTAAAGTGGTGTACATGAGGACTACAGAACACTGGGAAAGTCTAGTTAATGGATTTTGTAAAGTATTTGATAAAGTATTGATGCTTCAGCTCTGGATGTCTGTTTAATAATGCACCGACGCCTCAGAAATCAATTCATGATAAAAGAAGACATGCCCTGAACAGGAACAACCTTCATTACATAATCTCATTAAATTTCGCTGTAATCCTATAAAGTTTTAATTCTAACGTATTAAATATAAAATAATGCCTTAATGCGTCCTCAATCTAACAGCTCACGAGTCTGAACTAATTTTCTAGGAAATCTTTTTTTTTTTTTAAGGATTAAGATAACCCAGTGAACGTTACTCCAGAAATAATTAAACACGGCACGTTTTGTCTGCCGTACGTCTGCATCGCTGATTAAAATGAGTCATTTGACATTAGAGGAAAAAACTGGAAAAGTTTTTAAATGTTCACAGCCGTGAAGTTGGAGGTAGCTTTAATTATGCTTTACGTGTAAGATGTCTAATTATGATTCAAAATAATTGAGGTGCACTTTTATAAGACTGATTATAACGAGTGCCTACGCTTAAGTGCTTGTCCCACGTCTGCGCTCTGTGTGTGTGTGTGTGTGTGTGAGTGAGAGAGAGACTGACTGACTGCTCCTCAGTGTCATGTCTTGTCCTGTGGCGCCTCCTCCAGGTTCGGAGTCTGAACAGCATGTTCTCTTATCTGAGGCGGATCGTGCCGGTGATGCCCCGAGACCGCAAGCCCAGTAAAGTGGACATGCTGAAGGCGGCGACCGAATACATCCGCCTTCTGTCGTCTGTGCTCAGCGACACCTCAACACACGTAAGCACAGATCAATACACACATCAGGATTTTATTATCGCAAACAGCTTGGGGTTTTATTCTCAGTTCTCCGATGATGATGATGAAAAAGAAACATTCTCCACAGAGCAATGGAGCGTCAAGCGAGCTGCTGGACAGCATGAGCTTCACCATTGATTCCCACTCAGAAGACCTGTGGAGCGTGGACGACGTGAGTTTGTGTGTGTGTGTGTGTGAGAGAGAGAGAGAGAGAATTTGAAAAAAATGGCTATTGTGACTGTAGTAGACGAGTAGAAACTCTGTAACTTTCTTGGGTTATGATGCTTTTCCTCTTATAATAATGTCTAAACGTGTAACGTGTTGATGGCTGGTTTTACACGTTCAGTTTTCTGATAACGTTTCGATTTTAAGGAATGAAAAATGCAGACAGTCGATTGTACGCAAAAAAGAGGGTTCTTAACTGAAGTTGTGAATGACGCAGCGTCTTGCCGCGTGTCTGAATGTCTCTCCGTCCTGCGATCTCTCCACCTCTCAGGTGCTCGACTCTCTGTCCAGCCCGTCTGTATCAGTCACGAAACCGTCCGTCGGTGAGGCAGCAGATGCGGATGAGATGGATCTGAACGACGTGAGCGTGCAGTGTGCCGTCCCCGTCTACATCATACAGGTCGGATCTGACCACACGCTGGTAAGGAGTTTGCTCAACTCGACCCTGAACTCTCACAAAAACATTTTTCTTTAAATCATTGTAGTAAACTTTAAAGGTGCAGTCTGTAATTTTAAGTTTTTAGCTGTATAAGTGTTTGTGTCACGTTGGAAAGTATAAAAAGAGCGTAAATTTTTGGGCTTCTTTGTCATTTTTCTGGGCCAGAAATGATCTCTGCCCACCAGCAGGAGCGAAGTCGCCACGTTTCCTTAAAATGATACACACAGAGTTTCTCCTTACATACAGAGGAGGTTTCACCCATTTGAGACGTTCAGATCCTCACAGCAGCCTGGATCTCAGATATCAGAGAGAGAAAAAAAAAAGGAGGCGTTTGATCAGATCATGTGACAGATGGAAAAGATTGGAATTGGTTTTAGATTTTTGTAACTGGAAATGTTTTTTTAGTACATTTTTACTATATGATATTTGCAGTTCAAATTCTTGTGTGAAAGCTTCAGAAAAATGATGTGAAAGCTCCACAGAAAGTCTGACTCCTTGGTGAACTGCTGCTCAGGGATGTGCTGTTATAGGAAAGTAATCAGTCAGTGTGGGATCAGTAACTCAAATCTGTTCTTAGTTTTATTTCAGCAACACGACACTGATCGCTTTATTCCTCACATCATTTTTCCTGTATTTCTCATCATTTTCTCCAAATGAATCATGAAGAATTGATGCGTCTCTCATCGATTTCCGGACAGGATTGAGGGTTTGAGGAGGCATCAGTTACAGTGTCGGAGTCGGTTCAGGGGAAAGCGAAGGACAAAACGTCTTGCAAGCTGCAGCAGAAGGCTCTAAAATTACACACTGCTCCTTTAAATGGTTACACAGTCCAGCTTCAGATAACAAACAAACGAATCTCTTCACTGCAGGTCTACCAGACGAGATGAAGACGAGGAAGAGTGCGCTGTTCCTTCATCCACAGAAACATGAATTTGACCTTGAACGAAGAAGGACTGTATAGAAAGAGTTTATTTTTATTTAAGTTGTTCAGAGATGTTTAAGTTGTTGTATAAGTGGATTGTGAAGCAGCGAGGGTCGTTTTTGTTTGGTTTTTTTTATATATATAAATGAAATGAGCACTTTCTAATAAAATATGTCAGCACTCAGTCGGATTTCTTTCTGTTTGATGAAGTTGGAGGAAAATTGTCAGTTTTACACACACACACACGCACACAGTATCAAAACACACACATTCACTAGATGACTCAATTTTTAATTTTTTTTTTTTTTACATTTTTGTTTTGGAGGGAATTTCTGAATTTATAATTTTTTATTAATATACGTGTGTTTATTAATTTTTTGTTGTGTATACCACAGCATCATATACATGTTCTATATTCAAGGACAAGTCTATTATTATAGATCCAAGTTAATTTCAGTAAGACTTTTTTTACAGTCTATTTTTAGGCTAGATTAAGCTTTTTATGTATAATATCATTCTAAAGATGGATTAAATGCACATCCTTACTCCATAACAGCTGCTAAATTAAAAGAATGAACAAACTTTAAGACTTTTAGCATAAAGATTTATTTTCAGGGAATTTTTTTCATTTGTTATTTTTCAACAATATTTCTAAACATAACACTCAATTGTTTTTACGTTTAATTTTCCGTGTACTCGCTGTCCACTTTATTAGGAATACCTAGAAACCTGATCATTTGTGCAGTTATTCAATCAGCTAATCACGTGAGAGCAGCGCGGCGTCTTAAATCATTCAGATACAGGTCAAGAGTTTCAGTTAATGTTCACATCAAACATCAGAATGAAGAGAAACTGTAATGTGTATTGTACAGCAGGTGAACACATGACGTGCCACCAATACAGTGACAAGAACCGGTCCAGATTTTATTAAGAGTGTGTAATAAACCATAACACGCTGAAGATTTTAGACTTTGCAAACAGTTAACAGAGTTAGTATTAGAAATATTTCCCTGCCTATGAACATATATGGGAATGTTTTGGTTTAGATTGTTTAAAATAAAATGTAGTCATTTGAAGTTTTGAGCATCAAAACATCTTAATCAGAGAACAGAGGCAAGGTGTCGGTTGGTTTGTTTGTATCCTGATCGATCGAGTCATATTCAGAGAATCAATCAGTTTTGGTGAATCAAACCAGTTCAGTGTTGCACATCCTGATTCAGTTCAAAGGAATCGACTCTGAAGTGAATCGTGAGGGATGTCGGTGATGATGTAGCGGAGTGTAGTCGCTGTAGCTGAGGCGCGGCAGTGGGCTGGACTACAGAGGGATGCTCTCTCTCTCTCTCTCTCTCTCTCTCTCTCTCTCTCTCTCTCTCCTACATGACTAAACCTTTAGCTGTGAATCGTTAACGGGAAGAACCTCGGTTCTCATCGGAGGGAGGAAGAAAGTGGATTAGCTTTATCGTTTGTGTTGTGTTTGGTTTTTTTTTGTTTTGTTTTGTTTTTGTTTTTCTTCTATTCGTGCGCTCGGCTCCAGGTGGAGCTGAAATACACATACAAAGGCCAAGCCGGAGAGGATGCTGTAAGGTAATCTCTGCCTTTACTCTGCTGTTTTTGTTTCTCTAACTACAATTAAAACCAGTCAGGATATCGCTGATGTCTCAAAGATGCTAATTACTATTTTCGTGATGATTATTTATGCGGTTAAATCGCGAGTGGATCTGTTTGGGCACGGCCTTGTTTTTCTATCAGTGCTACGGACTCTCTGTATATAAACAACCATTTGTACAAAAATCAAACTTAACCAACCTAGCCTATGTATATTTTTTATTCATGAGCACGTTTTATATTCATATACTGATTATATTCTTTTTATTTTATTATATTAACCATAATGCCGGTGTTTAAATATTGGTGTATTTAAGATGGCACTAGAGGGGCAATTGTAGTATATCTGACTTGACAGACCATCATGATAACTAATATTGCTTTCGAAAATCTATAATTGGCCTCGTCCCAAACCGGATATAGCCTACTATACTCTCTCAGACCCTTAAACACCGTGCACTATTTAGTAGGGTAGTATGTGTAACCATGGTGACCCAAGAGCACTCGTCGAACCGCCGATGACGTAATATTTTGATAGGCCATTAACTAATACTATCTAGTATGTTACAGTATGTCGTGGTTTACTTCGCAATTATAACAAGAAAAAAAAATCCGTTACTGCAGCGAGTCAGCCGTCAGACAGATTAAAAGTCGCGCGCGTCTGTCGCGCTGGTGCTGATGTTGGCGTAATAGTTGCTAGGCAGCCGCGCGTAAAGCACGAATAATCCTCAACTAGACTTATACTAACCAATGTCTTTCTAATAAGATATAATTTCAGTTTTATTGTCTGTGTTCCTGTATCGGCGACCTCCAGTGTGTACACTCAGAAGTCTAAAACACTCTTAAAAACAGGCTAACTTTCGAACCCGATATAGTCACTGTGAATTTATTCAGTTAATTGTCACGATCATTTACAAATCAGAACGTGCTACATGAAGAACAAAGATTTCTGACGACTGAATAGATAAATATATGATATAAAAAGTCATCCTTGGTCACGGCACCACAAACGAATTTCTTGTGAATTTGCCTCTGAGTGATCAGGAAAGACAAAATAAACTGATTACAGATGAAACAATTCACTTTTATTATCGTAATATTACCAATGAAGAACACAAAGGTAGGTTAGCAGGACAAGTGAGTGGTTAGTGGTGATGAGTGATTAGTTGTTGGTGACAATGGTGATCAGTGTTAGGTTTTTGTGTATAAAGATGTCCGGTGATTGATCTTGGGGATGAATAATAGTTCCGTGATTGTTTGATGGGAAGAATGTTGACCAGTGATTCGTTATTTGCACTCAGACTTTATCACAACTAAAAAGTGCTGGACTGAACTGGACCAGGAACTAGGGGCGTGGCCTATTGATTGACAAGTTGCTATATGCTTCTATATACCT
>JAOTRN010034734.1:0-15809 GCA_028566695.1 Bagroides melapterus | reverse complement strand
ACAACTGCATGAATTAACAATTACGTTCGAAACAACGTTTTTGCTTTCATTTGTTTTTGGTTTCAGGTATTATCTACCGCTACCAACTAGTCCCACCATCTCTCAGGGTAAGAGGAAGGTATACAACAAGACTCTTTTCTGTTCTGGCACCGAGTTGGTGGAATAAACTTCCCCTAGTGGTCCGAACAGATGAGTCACTGATCACTGATCTTCAATCAACGGCCAAAAACCTACCTCTTCATGAAATATCTGAACTAGCACTTTCTCCCTTGTTTGTTGTGGGTGTATTTCAAAAAATAAAATAAAATAAATATATCTCTGAACAGAGTTTTAGTCTCATGGTATCTTAAGTCTGACTTAAAAGCACTTTTGTACGTCGCTCTGGATAAGGGCATCTGCCAAATGCTGTAAATGTACTAATATTAACTCCTCTGTTATTATTATTTTTTTAACAAGCCCATTAATAGCAAGCAAAACAATCCACACTTACATGGATTAGTCAAGCCATAATGATGTTATGGAAATATAGCATTTCATGAGCAAATAGATTTATCAAGGAAAACCTGAAAAGCCTGTCGTTATGAATGCTTCTGCCGTTCACAGATTTGTTTTTATATACAGAATGGAAAATATTTAACTGTCAGTGGAACATTTCCAAATTAATCTATGTTGAAAATGAGGATATAAATAGCTGAGTCATCCTTGTTGACTTCAGGATGTCTCACTAGGCAAAAAGAACATCACAGGATAGTACAATTAGCTAAAAACGTAATGAGTTTATTCTTGTCTGTTAAAATGTTATATTCTATTCTCTTCACGTTCATCTCATACAAATCTCATTAGATTTTACAGAAATATCTATCTATCTTTTCCATACCTGCTTATCCCGGGACTACCCGGGTCACAGGGATCAGCTGGGGCCTAACCCAGGTCATCTACAGGCAAAGGCAGAGTACATCCTCGACAGGTCGCCAGTCCATCGCTAAGCCACGCTCACGCTCACGCTCACGCTCACACCTACGGGCAATTTAGAGATGCCAATCAACCTACTATGCATGTCTTTGGACCAGGGGAGGAAACCAGAGTACCCTGAGCATCAAACCCCCAACCCTGCAGGTGTGAGGCAAACATGCTAACCACCAAGTCACCGTGCCCCCCTATTTTACAGAAATATACTTAAACAAATTCCTTTTAAAAATGTACTCGTTTGCGATTCTGAATAAGTTTAGCTAAATTTCTTCATTGCATTTTTCAGACACTGCACATAAGAACAAATAACATTGCTTTAATGAATAAAAATGGTTTATTATAATAGTCACAGTACATAAATATTTTCTACAAGAAGGTTTTGGTATCCAAAGTGCAACATTCTTTCTTAATCTAATTTTAAGGAATCCAAATTGTACTGTATTTGCACTATTTATTTATTTTATTTTTGTGTTTAAAAAAAGAACATTTCCTCCATTTCATCATCTGACCACATGAGACAGTTGAGACAGTTGTCTTGTGTGATATAAAGCCTGTGAACATTTAGACTCCAGTTCAGATTCTTTCCCATTTTTGAGGTTGTGTCACAAAAAAAAAAAAGAGTTGTTCCTTTTTCTATTTCTCTTTTTGTGTCTTGGAATGACTTTCTCTAAGTGCAGCTTTCTCTATGTCATTGCCTCAGGGCTTTAAGAAGTCAACATAAGTGTTGAAAGATACAGGTATATACACTAACATACAGATGTTATTTCCTTGTGGGTAAAAATAGTACAACAAAATTGTAAAAATAGTAAAAAACAATTATTGATTCTAATCTTATCTTATACTCTGCTTAATACTATGCCTTCAGTCATATTTTTCAATACATTATTTTATAATTACAGCAAAAAACTGTATTTTTTTTAATTAATTTCACACAGAAATTGGATTGTGGACTAGATCTACACAGTTTCTAATAGAAATGATTATTAAAAATTCAGACCTTGATTATGTAATCTTATAGTTTGTTTATGTAATGTTATAGTTTTTTATATAAAACTATTACAAAGTTATATAGTATTTATAGATATAGTATATCTGGCATACGAACCCTTTATTTCCTTAAAAATGATACCAAAATAAAAGAAATAATAAATTGACAGTATTTCAGTAAACAGAACACCTGCAATGATGAGCTGATGATCTGTCAGCTGGATTTACACTTTATTGGTCTTCATTACAAATGACTATGAATTTTTACAACATATACATAATATTGTAAATACTGCGTCATTGTAAATACTGAACGTTTACAATGACAACAATTCTATTCGCTTTCTAATTTTGAATTGTCTATGTTATGATTCTGATGATGTTTTAATTGCTGTATGAATTCATGTATGGGTTATTTTGAAAGCGTATGGCAGTGTTTTATTTTCAAGTTTTGGTCTGGCCACAACCTCTTTATTCTTCTGCACAGCCTTGTCACGTTTACTGATGTAAACCACTGTGACCTGCTTATAACTACACATCTTTAAATAACCCATAATACAACTAAATCTAATGGGTTTCTGATGTTTAAGTGTCACGACGTGAACATTAACTGAGTGTTTAGGGAGGTGTTATTGATTATGAGGTTATCAGTTATTATACAGTAGCAGACTTTAAACAACATATTTATATTTTACTCTTGCTATTAGTTGTTGAAACTGGCTTTCACACTCCTTTAGTTGTGTTATTTAACAATTTCACAAAGAAATGTATGCTTGCTTTTGTCTCATAAACCTAAACATTATATATATATTATTTAACTGAAAAATAAAAAGTAATAAAAATTATAATAATAACCAAAACCTTGACTGAGCAGCTAGATTTTTAGGTTAACATCAATAGAAACTTTTTAGTGCTTTTTAAATGATTATTTTAAACTGTGTCTTTATTTTAAACTATTTTTTTCCAGTAACCTTGCATGTAGATCAAATATTACCAACGAATTTAGATGCAAGTTAATAATGAAAAACAATCCAATTAATTTTATATTATTCAGATTTTATTTCTCACATAGTCAATCATACATAGTACAACATGCAGAGAAATGAAACTGTCCTCATTTTAGATTCAGATAAACAGTTGGATTTACACAGGAATTAAAAATTACAATAAAATAAAAGTAAAAAAGAAAATAGTATATACATATATATATATATATATATAAATGAAATAAAACTGGAATTGGTGTACAGTCCTGAGAATTCCAGCATTCTTTCACAGATGTTTCAATATGTGACAAGGACAACAGATAATAAGACAATAAGAAAATCAAGACCACATAAAGAATGACACTACAAAAGATTCATGTATGTTTATCCTGCAATATCCAGTGGGACACTGAATAAATTGAACCGTCCATTATTAGTAGTGGTGCTTGCTCCAGCATGAAAAATAAATATTACAGAAATATAGCAAAATGTAACAAAACAATTAAAAAAATAATTCATGTCTTTGCCTTCCTTTTTTTTCTCTAGTGAGCACTTTGTTCTGCAGTTAACTGAAAAAAAAAAACAGACGAGAACAAGGAGTTATGTCTCTACCCTTGGAGTCAATATAGAAATGTCAAATGAAATAAACAACAATATATTTAATAAACATAAAAAACTATGATTAAAAACATCAGCAATAACAGCATTGAATACTGATAATAATAAGGAAGTACTCACCTCCTTTGACGCCTGGCCTTCATGATGTTTTTCTTCACAAACCTGGATTCTGGATTCAAACATTTTTTACCTTCACCATTCTTCAGAACAACTCTAAAAAAAAAAAAACAAATCAAACAATTTAGGTCAATTAGTAATGGAAGTGAATAATGCTAGGCTATGCTACATGGTTATAGATCTGGACTACTGAACTTACATCATTTCAACATTTTCACACGATGCACTACGAGGATAAATTTCAATCCTGTCTATTTTTTGCGGAGGAACATAATTCAAAAGAGAACCCTGACACAAGCATCTCCTCACACTGGGCTTGGCCTGTCCTGGAAACAGAAGAAAAAAAAATCACTATTACAAATTAAAATCTTAATGAAAGACACAAAGCTTAATTGTGGATTAGAAAAAAAAATGAATCATTTTCTCCAGGTACGAATCCTACCTTGTACATGAAGAATAAACAGACAGGCAAACACAACAAAAACTGCAGCAGCCTTCATTTTAGTCTTGTTCCTGAACTCACTCCTGAGGAGATTAGATTAACTGATCGAGTCTGAGTGAATGGAGTAGAGTGGAGAGCCTTTATACTGGCAGCACGGTGGTTTCCACGGTCTCTTTGCTTTCCATCTTGTCACTTTCACTTTCCATATTACTTCCCCCCAATACTGTCTGTTTGTTCTTTTTATTATTTCTTTGAAATTCTTATGCTTTATAGTCAGCAGTGATTCAGACTAATGACCACCTAAACTTTCCATGTGCATATTAAGTTACCTATTTAAAATTAAACGTAATCCCTGCTGAAAAGAAAACGTCGTGGACTAACGATCCGACTGAGGAAAAATAATTTAGTTCATATAAAGCAGGCATCCTATCAGCACTTACCTGTTCAAATCATGCATGCATTTTTTTTTATCATTGATACGCACACTGAACAGCATACTACACTGTTATAGTGATGGGATGAAAAAGTTTTTCAACAAATATTATATATTTGTATATATAATGTCAGACATAAGACTTTACCACAGTTCTTCATCTAAATGTAGGTTTTCTCCTGTCAGTTATGAGATACATGAATTCCTGCCCTGGATGCTGCTATATCTTTAATTTAAATTCACACACATGAGTAAAGTAGAAGCATGAACCTTTTTTGTATGGTGTGAAACCTGTTTAAATTACAGCATCATATTGGCAGCTGCAGATGAAGAGGTTGTGAGGTTAATGTACTCCAGTAATTTTCCTGTGATTGTCTAGATCTATTTCTGTTCTTTGGCATATTTTCCTGTTTCTACTTTGAGATCTTTGTATTTGATTGAAATCAATACGAATGAATTGACTTAAGCTTAGTTCATGTTTATTTTCTTTGATTTTTTTTTTAACAAATGTCAATCTCCACACTAGAACTAAAATATCCTCATCCAGCCGGGTATGATTGTGACAGACAGGATATATAGCATGGTGTATTATGTTAAATGTTTTATGACGTTTATGTTTAATCAGGGTTGTCTGTTACTGTATTATATGTTGTGTGGAATTTATTCTGATTGAAAATGAAAGTGTGAAACGTCTGTGGAATTGGAAATGAGAAGTGAAATTATGTCGGCTACATAGGTATAGCTGTAGTGGATGTCATTTCCAAAAGGTCAATGTGTAGAGAATTAAAAATAGACCAAGACTGTCAGATTAGGATTACGGCACACGCTGAGATTTTCTGATGGGTTACAGAGCAGTTAGTTCTGGTCCGTTAATTTGATCTCTCAATTGTTGTTCCAAGATTGTTGATATTTATTCAAAAATCATGATTATTCATGATGTCATTAATTATTCATCTATATGACTGTGTATGCAAATTCCCAGTCAAGAAACAGTTTATTACATTAAAGCCGTTACTCGACTTATTATGGCCTGTTGGCTGGTTTGTGCGTTGGCATGGTAACATATAACTCACTCCAGATTTTGTGGAAACTATCCCAGGGTAATCGGGGCACAAGTTGGGGGACACATATTTACATTTACGTTTACATTTACAGCGTTTGGCAGACGTCCTTATTCAGAGCGACGTACAAAAGTGCTTTTAAGTCTCTTAATAAATACACTAACGCTGGTTCACTAGGTTACAGACTTAGAATACTAGCAACCTAAAACTCTGTTCAGGGTTTTTGTTTTTTTTTAAATATACACATAAAGAGGGAAAATAAGAGTTAGATTAAGTGTTTAGGTCTTCACCTATCAGTGCGAGAACAGAACAGAGTCTTGTTGTATCTAGCAGTGCTAGTAGATTGAGTGATAAGGGCTTTGTAGGCAAGAATCTGTGTGCAACTACCGGAAGCCAGTGAAGGGAGGGCAGCAGTGGGGCGGATGACACCCTGGATGAGGTGCTAACTCATCACCGAGCACAAACACATACGCACTCTTTCACACACTACAGACAGTTTAGAGATGACAGTCTGTCAACCTGCATGTCTATGGACACATGGAGGAAACAGGAATACTCAGAGGAATCCTATGAAGCATGGAGAACCCTGAAGAACATGCAAACTGAACCAGGAATCCAGGCCCTGAGTCAATTCTGCTAGATCTGATATAGATAAACAGATATATAGATAGATAGAGCTATCTAGATATTACACAACTGTTGTATAAAAGCAGTATCACACTAGCAATTTCATACAAAATCTATTAATGGATATTATCTTTTAGTTGAGATATGCCAAGGGCTGGCTCACTTACAGTGATAAGAGATTTTTATTTTTTAATTTGTTACTTTACACTCCTGCATGTCATCACGTTACTCATATACTGTATTCACATAAAAAACCATGATTCAGCAGAATGTGTTCAATCCTAAAAATGTGCTGTGATGAAACTCTGTAATTTCTACAGTACTATACAGTATGATACTATAAATTATATGCTATGCTCTTATCACTGATAGTGCTTCATCAAGTGGCCTTTTTTTGGCAGCACACAAAGGATTTTAGCTGAGTGGGCCGTATCTTGATTACAAACGCAGATCCTGTTTACACAGTACCAGCATTACATGCTCGTCTGCTTACAGTGTTTCCCTCATGTATATAACAGGTTTAAAAGATTTGTCTCAACACCCTGTTCACGTTCCTAAAACATAAAGGTAAATGGTGTATTTTCATTCACTGTATATTAAAAACATTTGACCGGATAAACAGCATGTGCTATGACATTTGAACAGTAAAAACAAAACTGCCAAAGGATAAAAAGGAGTTTGATCTAACCACACAATGAACAGCATAATGTCACTGTAATATCGCCTGACCCGAGGTGAGGCTTAGTTATAAAGAAAGTCGCCACATGATGCGCTTCCTTAAAGTAAAATCCAACAATGGAAAAAATATGACATTACCAAGCAAGATTCAAATGACAGATGACATAAGGTTTGTGGACACGTCCACTCTTGAGAAGGCGTTAGGTGTAGGTTCAGACATTGGTGTAGGGTGAGAAGACCTGGCATGTAGTCATTAAGTTCATTTTAGGGGAAGATTTTCACTGGGGTTGAGGTCATGGCGCTGTGTGGGAAACTGGACTTGTATTGTACACAGGGGAATTGTCACGCTGGAACAGAATTGGGGCTTTTACTTCCGTGGAAGAGAAATTTTAACGCTACAGCATTACATGCAAAGACATCAGATACCGCTGTAAGCTTCATACTGTGTAGCAGCAGTTTTGGCAGAACTGTGAATCGCTTTCAATTGCAGATGTCTACCAACATTTGCCTATATAATAGATTTCATAAATATCTATAGAAACAAGAATGTTACATTTATTGTTTAATATTTTGATAATATCCTCATATATACTGTAATTGGTGGGATGTGTTAGTTGTGTGGTTAAGATGATTGGAAGGTCACGTAATTGAATCTTAGGTCCACTGTTAAGGCCCCTGAACAAGGCTCTTATCCCCCTTAATTGCTGTTATATAAATTGAAATAAAATGTAAGGCACTCTGGATAAAGGTGTCTGCTAAATGCTGTAAATGTAAATCTACTGCAAAATTTAAAGTAACACTAAGAAATACAAAAATGCACAGGTAATAAACTGATCTCATGGAAGATGGAAGTTCTAAAACTGAACAAATATTAAATGTTTATATTTACACACAGCTGAATTTACATAAACACTTTTTGACAAATCACTAGCAGGGTCCAGGCTATTAGTCCTTAACTCTACCTTGTTACCTGGCAAAAAACCACAGGTTACCATATTGTATTTTATTTTGACCATAATGGGTTATACATACGTTATACAGTAATACATTTGTCATTTGTCCATCCATGAGAGTAATTAATAGCCTGTATCAATTAAACACATAAACGGCAGGCTTGAAAAGTAAATTGGAGACAAAGATAGGAGACATGAGTGTTGATGGGTGACAATATGATATATTTCAAGAGATAGATATTTCAAGATTAAAGAGATATACTGCGTATCTGATTGTTACATGTTCTTCTTGCTAATCCTAATAAAGGAGTAACATAACAGGCTGCTTGCTATTAGCAGCAATTAGCTGTGAATTTCAGTTTCGCTGCTTGTTCTTCTTCTGCTTCTTTTCTCTTTGTTTCTTGGTCTTTTTCTTTTGCATGTATCCACTGAAAGCATGAAGTAAAGGTAATGAACAGAACTGTTTACAGATTGAAAGCTGGCTTGTATGGTGACCTTGAAATCATGTCATCTACAAGCGACAGCAGCTACTTACCTCAAAATCTCCATGCCTTGTTTTCCATTGGGATCCAGACACAGCCTTCTTCCTTTTTTCAGGGTGATTCTGAATAAAATCAATAGAAATATTAAACAGTGTATGACCTCAGAGAGGTGAATATTTGACAATGAATGCTGATAAAAAACAGCATTTGATCAAACTTGTGTCTTAATTATTACACATTAGAAATAATAGGTAGTAGGTATGAGAACCAAATAATGATTTTCTTACTTAAAGTACAAAAATAATTTATTAAGCATACTCACATTATGTCCGTGTTGGAACAGGAGGCGCTTGGAGGAAAAATGTTAATCCACTGCACAGACTTAGGCTTTACTCTTTTTTGTAAGTTAGCTTCTTGGCATAAGCAACGCTCACTTACTCCTCCTATCCTTCCTGAGGAAAGAGATTTGTTTTGCATTGAAAATGAATGACTTAAAGTACTCTAAATTCTTTATTTGTACATCAGCTTCTTACGCTACGAGCATGCTAATACTGTTACAATTTGCTAATTGGCATAAATATAGATGAAGATATTTGACAGAAATTTATCCAGTTGAGTGTTAGGGACCATCTTACCTTCACAAAGCTTAGATGTCACTCCGAAGAGGATAAAGAACACAAGTGAGAGAGTTGCAGCATTCATTGTGACACTGACCTGGTAATGTGGAACACAACACAATGGGATAGGAGTTAAATAAGAGGAGAGGGAAAGGGGATGTCTCTTCATAGAGTTTCACTTTTTCATTCGAACGCAGATGGTATATCTGCACGTGGGACATTCCTTACTTGTGGGAAAATCCCAGAACAACAACAACATTTCCTACAGTGACTTCACAGCACTGTACAGAACAATGTGAGAGAAAAAGTATGTTCGAGAAATCCTGTATATGTCTCAGAAATATAAAAATGTATTTAATAATACAAGAATTAAACAAAATTGATTGTGGTAGATCATTAATGACAAAGAAATATGTGTTACATACTCACACTTGAAGGTACGTTAATATAATATAATCAGTTTTAATGTAATAATATTTTGAACATTGACTCACACTGTGTATAGGCTCCAGTATATATTATAAAGAGCTTGTTAGGGGTTACTGGGGTTACTGGTTACTAACTCACAACCTCCTGATTGGTAGACCAACACCTTAACCACTAGGCTACCACATCCCCTTTGTTTCAAAAATGAAAAGACTTATAAATATAACTGAATTTGATCTACAAACACCTTTCTAATGACAAAGAAATCACAAGAATTCCATATTAGAAATGTTAAAAAAAACCTTTTTAATGCTTTATGTTTCAAACGTATATATAAGTTTACAAAAATAAATTATGGGAAAAAAATGACATCTAAAAGTATCTGGTAATATACAGTTAGGACTTATAAAGTTAACAGCAGATATAGAAAATGTATTAAGACAAGCTTTATCAGTTGTAAGGAATAAGAGAAGCTTCTTCAGTGCAGGAAGTGAAACTGTTGACATGCTCATAGGATCGTTTCACGTCAGTTCAGTACAGTGTCACAGCACGTGCTTTACACCGCATTCCTACATGAAACAAACAGATACTTTTAATTTGGAAAAAAATTCCACACATTTTCTTATAATTTCCTAATTTTGTGTATGTTTATATATATATATGTGAGTGTGTAATTTGCATATTTTTGTGTTATTCTTGTTTTTCTGAAAGTGTAGCTCCGATAATATAACAACATACATTAACTTAACAGCTACAAGGAGGAAATGTTCTCACCTTTTTTTTATGGATCTTATGATGTAATTCTGAGTAAATTCAGATTCAGGGTTCAGACATTTTTGTCCTGCACCATCCTTCAGAGTGACACTGAAGAAATAAACAGTTAAAGTTAGAGAGGCATCCTGATTTGAGGTAAAGTTTTAGTTATTAGAGCTGAATAATACTTAAACGTACATAATTTCCACATTCTGACAAGTTGCACTTGCAGGGTAAAATTCGATCTTGTCGATGCGTTGTATCCTCACGGCGTTAACTACATGACCCTGACACAAACACCTCCTTATGTTGATCCTTGGTTGTCCTGTAGAGAAATGTCCATTACAGAAAAACTGCTAAATGACAGTTTGGTACGTCTATATAACACGATCTTTTAATATATGTTGTAATATATGTTGTAAATTCTGACTCCTACCTTGTACATATGCTAAAAGTAGGCATGCAACGACGACAAAAACTGCAGCAGGCTTCATTTTCATCTTGGTGTTTCACAGATTCTTACAAAGAAGGTTCAGCTGTTGATTTTCATCCAGACGCCTGAAGCTTGAAGTGCTGAATGAATGAACGTGTTTGCTCCACCTTTTATAGTCTACGCTCGGGTCAGTACTTCCCCATCACCCTGCCTATGGTTAAACCGCATTCACTTTCAGCTTCCTCTGAGAACTACTTTCTTATTTCTTGGAAATGCTTAGCTTTATACTCAACAGTGACTAAGGCCTTGTACTTTATTTGCACTGTGTGGAAAAATGTGCAGCCTTATTACAAATACCTCTGTAATGAAAAAAAAAAAATATATATATATATATATAAAGTTTAATTTCATTTAAATTGCTTTGAGGGATTAAAATGATTAAAGAAGCAAGATTTGTCCACATTTGCCAAGATTATAGCTCTAAATAAGAAAATAAGAATAAATAAGATTTTCAGCATGATTATTAGCACCGGTAGCATTTTAAGCTATACAGCTGATTGAAAGTTACCACTGTAAAACAAGACAGCCCCATTACTTTATGTGAACTTATTTATTCTTTTTAACTCGAATTGTCATGACAAGTTGTCGTATGTTTTTTAAGTCTGCAGGTGAAATTTCTTTTCAATATCATGAAATGTCTTACATTGAACACAATAAACATGTAAAACTCTTTTCTTTGCTATATAAAGCTCAAACAGATTTCTTTAAAAGCTGTGTCCAGTAGCAAAAAAGCTAACTCTTTATCCATTTCCATCTGTCATGGAAAGGCACTGCTGGTTTATTATGTTTTTAATGCATTCTTGTCATTTATTAAGAACGCAGGATAATTTCAATTCTAATACTTTCAATTCAAAATTTTTTTCATTTCTGTAAAGCTACATTCAGATAATTTTCATTTCTAAAATTGCTATACAAATAAAATTAAAATAAATTGATAATTACTGTGCCGTTCTGGGTGCTTGATGAGTTCAGACCTAGAGTTTGGACCGACCAGGTATTAGGGAAACGTCTATAAAATAACCAACAAGATGCCCAAGTGTTCAGAACCATCGTATAACACAATAATCAGATTTTAAAAACATATTTATAATAATAATTTTAACAGTCTTCTAAACTGTTTTTCTCAGACATAGAGTACAGTGTACACTTGTACACATGGCTTCAAACATTATATTCATCATATTAGGAACATATAAGGAATCAAAAAATCTATTGTTGTATCTTTAACCAGTAAAATAATGTGTTCTCACTAATATTGTATCCAGCGTCACTGGACGAATTTCATATGGAATTAATTTGTATAATATTTATTTAATAATATGATTATAAAGAAAAGAGAAGTCTTCGGCTCAATGATTTTCCAAAGTGGAAGTGAGTAATTTAACATAGTTCTCCTTAAAACTTATGAAACGGAAACTTCATGATTTCTCTTTTAAGGAATTTTTTTTAAAGCTATTTCTAGCTGTCGGGTAAATTTTATTATTACAGTTATACTGAAATATATAAAGGAAAACAGCTAGATCAATCAGAGAATTGATGACAGTTTGTGCTCTCTTCACTATAATTGAAGAAACGTCCTAAGCTGTAAATAACACACTAGATTTAGATTTTCAGATTTAAGAATAAAATATAGGCTGTTAATATATGTAACGTCGATCCACACTGATTCTGTTAGACCTTGCTGTAAAATCTTTCATTCTTTTACTGCTACTTATGATCAGTACTTGTTTGTTACATCACAGTGAGAATATGAACTTGTTCTCTTTCGTGTTCAGTGTTTTTGCCGTTTACCATGTAAGATATTATGATGATGAAACGTTTCACACTGTGTTGGCTCTAGAAATTACATCATATTCTTTAGTCTAAGAGGTACTTTGGTGGGAAAAATGAATAAAAATTTTTCCAACAACCAATCAGTTGTAATTCATTACAGCCATCTGTGTTTTCTGATTGATTTATAGTTTTATTAAAGATGCCACAGAATATAAGTATAAATATATATATATATATATTAAAACATGTCATGTCAATGACGTTATTTGCTTTGATGTAGAGTCTTGTTCTGCTCCGCTCTTGTAATCTGTGTAACCACCACCACCTACTCCCTATATTTTCAAGCCACTGACCCCACCACATTTCCACAGAATCTGTCCCATAAAAACCCACACAGATCAGCTGCTGTGCACATGGCAGGATAAATCTTCTTGATAAAAAAGACAGTAGTGCTGCAAATCACCCTTGAGTTTTATGTCTGTTTCCATATATATATATATATATAATTGCTCAGATGTATAAATGTGATAAATGTAAGTTGCTCTGGATTGTAAAATAAAAACTTTTGCATTATATTTACTTTGGTGTTTATAAGAATGTAACATTCTCTCAGTTTAATGAATAAATATTCTCTCACACAGCCACTGCTTACATATTTAACAGTTCATGTTTGTGTCTGTCATTGTTCTGTTACATGTGCAAAATGTTCAATTCTCTGAAATAGTTCTGTTTTTAGTCAGTGTGGTTAAGGTTCAAATTGCATCACACTGTTTTGATGATGGTTGTGTGTGGGGGGAGGGGTGCCATTGCCAGACGGTTCCCGATTACATAGTCAAAACAAAAAACCCAAAGTATTTCCTTATGTATTTCCATTATTTCTCTGATTATGACTCTAACCTTACAATGTTCGAGATTTGGAGCACTCAAAACTCCAATATTGGAGGCCAAATTCTGTCATCGATAACCTGACATTTCTAATGCTAAATTCATCTTGGTGCATTTTAATTTGCTTTATTTAAAACTATTTTACACTCTCACTCCCTGAAAGAATGTTTGAAAAATAAATAGAGCAAAACAAAAGAAATTGCACCAAAACAACAAACAAACAAACAACAGACAAAATAAATGACTCGCGTTAATGTTTTCAAATTGTATTAAGGTTTTATTATTTTTTTTCTTGTTGTTGTTCAGCTTTCAATCACTTCACAAAATCAAATAGACAAAATCAAATTGAAATTTATTGTTAAATGTTAATTCTGTAAATCATTGTGTGTTTATTAATATCATTATATGTTTTGTCCCTAACTGCATGTTATCTACTGACAGGCAATTTGATTAGAATAAATTCAAAAATAGTGTTTAATTTCTGTTAATTATTTACTAGAAAAAGCAATTATTTTTGACAGCACATCACACAGGCATATACACACATAGAGTAATGACTTTTACTTCATTTATATGCAGTGAACATGTATATCTCATGGCCTTTGATTTTACTCTGGAAAGTAAAGCATGAAGGGAAAAGGCTGAGCAATCACGTCAGTAGAATTGACTTAATTTGTAGATTATTAAGTAAACATCCGTCGTTGTAATCAGCTGTAAATTTCAGTTTGCTGGTTTGTTCTTGCTGTGCTTCTTGTCATGTTGTCCCTTGGACTTTTTCTTTTGCTTATTTCCACTGAAATCATAAAAAGAAATAATGAGCATGATCGTGTGTTCATTTAAGTCTTGGTTAAGGCTTCAGGAATCTGCAATCTGCTACTGTTAGTCCTTGAGCAAGGCCATTATCTGTTAGTACCTTTGGCTAAAAGTATCAGACTCATGAGCAGAGATAAATTCCTGGCTTGGTGATTTTATAAGTGATTGTGTTTGCTTACCTTAAGAATTTCTGTCCTTGGTTTCCTTCTGGATTCAGGCAGACCTTTGTTCCTTGCTTTAGAGTTAATCTGAAGATCACACATGTGATAATGAACTGTAATCCATCAACCCAGTTTCATTTGAATTGCATGCTAAACATTATAAATGAATAACTGCCAAATACTTTAACAGTGATTGACGCACACTCACATTATCTCAGTCTTTGCACAGGAGCCGCTTGGTGGGAATATCGCTAACGTCATCACAAGTGCAGTTCTTACCCTTTCCTTTGCTTTCTTTTGGCAAAAACAGCGCTCTGCTTTTCCTTCGATCCGTCCTGCAGGAGAATTTTATGAATGTTACGACTGCACTGTAAACAGGTGGTGTGGATCAAGTGTACTTTGATAAAGACCATCTTACCTTCACACAGCATTGCGGTCAGGGCAAAGATGATGAAGAACAGCGCTGTAAGAGTTGCGGCTTTCATTTTGAAGCCGGATTATGTGAGAATGTGAGAGACCAGGTCAAGTCTTGGGAGTTAAATAAGCAGAGAATGGGGGAAGGGTTATATTTGAGGGACTTTCACTTTTTTATTTGACCAGAGATATTATATTTTCACATGATCCATCACTTCCTCCTAGGAAAAACCCGGTCAAATGTGCATCAACAAAAAAATTCTAAATTTTTAAATCAGTGGATTTGACATATCCATGCCTTTTGCCTTTATATTCTTGACTATCAGGAGTCCAAGCCAATGTATCTTCAGCTGTTGTACCTCATCCACCTCAAGGTTCAGTGTTCTATATGTTCTGACATGCTTTTCTCCTCACCAGAGTTTCATAGAGAGTTTACTTGAGTTACAGCTGAGTTCCTCTTAACCAGTGAAACCAGTCTAGCCATTCTCATCAGACCTCTTTCATCAACATGGTGTTTCCAAATGCACAACTTGCACTTCCATAATATAGAATTCCTAGAAACGCTGTATGAGGCACATAGTTCCTGGAGAAATTATAGTCCAATATTTTACTGACCTGCAGATGATCTTAAGCCGAATAACAAGAACGCACATTATTTACCACTCTAGTAGAAAAACAAGCTGATGCCATCTTTTACTCTTATTTTTAATTTTCCAGTGATAGATAGCATTCTAACAAATTTGACATGTATGCTAATATGCAACAAAATGTTTTTTCCAGTCGTAAGTAAGTAAGTAAGTCGTAACAATGACCTTGTATATATAAAATTATTTTTTGCCAGATATTTCACATTTTTCTGTATCATAAAGTTGCTTAAATTTAAACATGACCTAGAAATTGTGCAACCTCTGGAATACTGAATAGTCAAACTGTTGTTCTTTTTTTTCTTTTCTTTTCAATTAAGAATTTTCAAAATTCTAAAAAAAAGCAAAAAAACTGATGAACATATTCAACTTATAGAATATCTTTATAATAAAAGGTTATTAGATATTTGAATGAAATGGAACTACATAGTGGAACTTACATTGTTCTTGGATTGTACTGACAATAGTAAAAAAAAA
>JAOTRN010034554.1:2049-18131 GCA_028566695.1 Bagroides melapterus | reverse complement strand
AGCCCTCTTGTGGACAAAATGAGTAACACATGCCGGAACAATTAATATTGGATGAGATGAGAGCCCTCTTGTGGACAAAATGAGTAACACATGCCGGTATAATTAATAAAGAATGGGACTAGAGAATAGAGGGCTCTCTTGTGGACAAAATGAGAAACACACATTGAAATAATTTCTGAAGGATGAGAGGGCCCTCTTGTTTTCAAAATGAGTAACTGCTCTATTGACAATCTTCAGCACGCTTATCAAGCACTGATTGCATCATGGCATAGTTACAGAAAGTTTGCCTTCTCAACGCTCTGAGATGAGTATAATCACAAGACCGGACACAATCTTATACATTTTAACCCTTATCAATACCATTTTACTCAGTTATGCAATTTTTGCGATCTATGATAGTTTGTATGTGCTTACACTGCAGAATCAAACAATTTGTGGTTTGTTTTCAAAAGAGAAAAAGCCGTGGGGCCTATTTCTCAATCGCAGAATGGTGGGTCATGCCAAAACAGAGCTGAGATAAATTAAGGAAAAATTCCACTGTTTACACTATACACACTATACTATACACACGTGTATATTAATTTTTTAACTCTTAGGTGGTGAAGAATAAATGCTAGAGTTGATGTGACTTTTATTAAAGGTGATATACAAATGCTCTAACCTTAAATTTGATTATCCTCCACGTTACACCACCGACACACAAGGAAGGCAAGTCATGAGAATTAGATACTGAAGGCCCATGTGAAGCAAGTCTGGAACTGTGAGACCATGCTGAAACACCAGTGCAGACAGGCAGCATGAAGCATGCCTCGGTTTAAGGCCTTATAAGATGGGATCAGAAGAAAGGAGGATGTGCAGCGTGAGTGATTCTGTAGGAAAATCTCTATTTTTATCACTAAGGCTTTAGGTTCATCTCTCACACTGACTCATGTTCCTACTTGAGCAACCAGAACTGTTGTACATTATTTACATTTTTTTACTATCCAGTGTCACCCAAATGAGGACGAGTTTCCCTTCTGAGCCTGCTTCCTCTCAAGGTTTCTTCCTCATATAATCTCTGGGAGTATTTTCTTGCCACCATCACCTCCAACTTGCTTGTTAGGGATAGGGATAGATGATAGAGATAAATAGTATCTTCATTTTAAAATTGAAAAACCTTTTTATTTATATTTTCTTTTTTTCTGTTTCTGTACTTCTGTAAAGCTGCTTTGAGACAATGTGAATTGTTAAAAGTGCTATAAAAATAAATTAAGTTCTATATATAAATATTTTCTTTAAAAATGACCAGGGCTGAAAGTCATGTTTCATAACAATTGTTGATTGGTTCGAGCTCACAGGAGGGATGCATTTGTGCAAGTGACCTTTCAAAAGAAGAGCATGTCAGGTTCCACCCCAGCCAATCCAGTCCACCTGGGAACTTGAGGAGTTTTTCAGTCAGACTTATAATTATTGTTCTTCACATCTGAATAGGTCCACAACTGAACTGACACAGAACCGGCTATAACTGCCAACATGCCTAGTCAACAATCCACCCACAGTAGTCACCACAGCTCCAATTCAAACTGCTGCTCCTCAACATTACTAGATCTGAATTTCCCTGACCTAAAATTCACAGTATAGAATGGAAGGAAAGATGATGGAGAAAGGTTGTGAAATCTACAGAAGACAGAGAAGCAACATGTTTGGACAGTTTGGAAAAAACACTGTGTTGTGAAATAAAGTGAAGCAGGGTATAAAAGACAATGCACCCAGAGCTATAGTATATGTGAGTCTCACTTGCAGAAACCCAAATACTCTACATAAAAAGAGATAGGAGAGGAGAACTTTTATACTCATTTCATAACAAAATGAATATTTTTGAAATGAGTCACGTAGAATGTCGCATGCACAATAATCGAATGGTCAAACTGGAGTGAAATTATTGCATCAAGATGTTAAAGGAAAGAAATCAACTATAGGGGAATTGTTTGATTGCAATTTTTAATTGCTTAAAGAACATCATCCATTTCTAGTTATGTTTAAGATTGTTGAACATTCATGAAACGAGTTTGGCTATAAGCAACTACTCTCTCACCAGCCATGTGAGTGTATATTCATGTCCTGAAGGTGAAAAATGTCAGACTCCTTCCAAAAAATTCAAATGTGAAGCATCCAACACAGAAGTCCCTGTGTAAGCTGTTTGTCTTAAACATATAACATATTAGAATAAGTTCGGTGAGTAGATAGCTGGAACAACCACCACACCTGCCCATGCTCATGGACTAAATCTATTCATAACCAAGTGCAGAATTTGTGGAAAAAGCATGCAGCATGTTTAAGTTAAAAAGCTGAAACCTGGGTTCTGCTTGTAGATCTGAGGACCAAACCAGTTTGTTTGGAAAATGGACACATGGAAATGGATTTTTGCGCCATTTTTTTAGGCACATATGAGAGATCACTAATACCCTCAGAGATATGGTTCTAGCTTTAATTATGCAAGCTCAAATAACAAAATATGACTTGATGCTGACATTCAGTCTGCTAGTCCGACAGTTAAATCCTATTCGGTTTTATTTTTTTTTAAAACTTTTTATTTAACTATTTATTTTTAAGTTCTTTTGAACTGGCTGCAATATGAAGTCAATAATATTAATGAGCATGCAAATGGAATGGAACACATCATTTGACTCAGGTACACCAGTACAAAAAAAAAAGGCTTTCATCAGTCCACTGTTATAGTATATCTTGGTGTTTACATCAGTAGATCAGTACGTCTTGTTCTGTCTCTGACGTGTTAGAACAAGACTGCAACTCGTTTCTCCTTCTGTATAAAAGACTGAGCCAGGCTCAGGTAGCATTCTCTTCATACTCAGGTGTAAGAATGCTGAGGATAGCAGCTGATCGTCTCCTGCTGTGGAGCTTCATGGTTCTAGTGTCATCTCTCCACTCAGGTAAGATATTCAATACACTTGACCATTACAAGCTCTGTGAGTGACTGATTTGCACTAATTTATATAAAGGTTTCTGCCACATAGCTGTCCAGTTTATTGGTAACACAGAGCTGGTTGAGGGTGTGAGTCGACTCATTAGCGGGTTGAAAAGAGCTTCAAATGACTAGTCTATTCATGGTCATACTCAAGTGCTCAAGTATCACATATTTCAGGCCCTTTTAGAAACCAGTGCAAAGAAATGTTTCAACGTTCAATACAATAAAATGTGAAAATGGTTCAAACATTCTGTTACAGTGTATTGGAAATGAGTTCTTTTGTCATTTTGAGTTCTGTT
Organism: Bagroides melapterus; assembly: GCA_028566695.1. Taxonomy (NCBI): domain Eukaryota; kingdom Metazoa; phylum Chordata; class Actinopteri; order Siluriformes; family Bagridae; genus Bagroides; species Bagroides melapterus. Next base: position 14,867 of record JAOTRN010034554.1, on the reverse strand, counting down.
TAACAGTCCAAATACATTTTGATGGGTTTTATTTCAGACCTTGTTAGATTAGAACTAATTAGATTTGATAACTAATCACTAATTACCAGGAGACAAACAGGATTGTTAATAATTTACAGGACTGATGCCACATGTGACAAAAGACAAGACAAGGACAGCTTTCACAAACTCTCCCTAAACATTAAATCACTAGACTACTGTAAGATATGTTGAGTACTGTATGGAGTAGCATTTTCGCCTTTCATAATTTATAAACCTTATACTCGACTGCGCTACTGAACCCAGAGTACTGCTGAGCTGAGCAGTGACTTTTATCCAAGTTTATCATGGTCTCGTAAAAAGCTCACAATCTCCTCTGTCATTTTCTTCATTCATTTTACAAATTTATAGTACAACTTGTACTGGTTTTACAAGTAAAAGTATATCCAAAAACTCTTTTGAAAGCAGAAGTTTAAAGATCAACATTCCTCATTGTTTTATCTTTTTTTTGTACATTTTTATGCTACATTAGAAGCTCCAGGCTTAAGTAATGATTCCTGATTTTACAAATGTAGGCTTCCAGTCAATGGGCCTGGACTTCACCATGGAGCTGGACAGGATAATAGATGTATTTTTTGCAGTTCACCTAAAGCAAATTGGAGATAATACAAAAGCTTCAGGGATAAAATTTTAGGTTTTTACATATAAACCCTTTTTATCTGGATTAGCCATTCTATTCGAAGAAGAAGAGGAAGTGGAAGAAGAACGCTGTCATATGAAATGCCACTATTATAACCACTGGCATCAAGAATTTCTCCCAAAATATTTTAGCCCAAAATCCTTGTTGCCTATGTAAAGATTTCCAGATTTGGCTCAAAAAGGAAGTTTCAATAATGTTCCACAAACATGCATTAATACAAGAATACAAAAATTCTAACTCCATTGAAAGCCTGCAGTCTGAATGATTCCACATTTCCAAAACCTACGAATATATCAAACGTGATACAAGATACCTCCACACGTGTTCTCCAGCTTTGTTAGACAATACCACTAATCCCTGCTGCTGTTCTCAAGACAAGAGAACAAAAAGAAACATCCTGTAGCCTATAAAAGTGAAAGATGAGAGATTAAATGAGAACAGACTGGTCTGAACAAAGCTGAATTCTAGCATTTTGTGAGAAAATCTCTTCTATATTACCATAATTATTAAGTGAAATGAATTTTTTTACATCTGGTTCTTGTACATTAGATGGACTGAACATCTATGAGGTGGTTCGACCAATCAGACTCCATGACATCCATAAAAGAGATTTAGAGGTAAGAGTCAGTGGGTGCTTTGACCTTTCAAATCTCTCATGGGAATTGGTAATGGATTAATTACTAATTAATATGTATTTATTCCTTTTTTCCAGTCCACCAGGCCTGATACTGTGAAATATGCCATGAATTTTAGTGGCAAACACATTGAAATGCATCTAAAGAAAAACACGTAAGCTTCACTTTTCTAATTTCTTGGCCAGTGGGAGATGGAGGGGAGTGTAATGCTAGGGGAGGCTTTTTAAAGTGCACAAAAGTTTTTATTTTTCCCCTCAGAGGTGATGAGATCTTTACCAGAAGGAGATAAAATTATGAATTTGTGAAAATGTGTGGGGAAAAAAATTAATTAAAAATTTGAAATTGAGAATAAAATTTTTAAATAATAAAACACTCTTTCATGTTGATCATATGCCTATGAACCCTTGGATCTGCAGTGATTTTATAAGTGAGGACTACACTGAGACTCACTACATGAGCGATGGGACCCCTGTCATAACTAAACCTGATGGAATGGTGAGTGGATTCTTCTTTAAATTAGTTTCACATGGTCATCAGATGGAGATTTTCTTCCTTCATTTCTAACCTAGCTGCTATTTCTGGCAAAATTACAATGCACATTGATTCAGGCTAATTCTGAAGGGTTTCTTATTTATTTTTTACAGGATCTCTGCTACTATCAGGGGAAGATCTTGAATGACAAGAACTCACTGGTCAGCATGAGCACCTGTGATGGATTACGGTACAGCCAATAATTTCTAACGTTGTGTGAAAAGCATTTTACACAATAACTATTAAACAGGGGTTTAGATAACGTGCGTATTTGCTTAAATACACTTCCCAACTTGGAGATTTTGTCAACATAAGCAGCATAAACTCTTATGCAGAACCTAAAGTAAGAAGTGATTTCTACTATAGAAAGAGTACCATACTGTATGTTTCTATATGTCTCATGATTTGCGAATTATGTTAGGGCATACAACACTCATAGAGGATGCTTCTGAAACCCATTTGTTCACGTACGTCTGCATATAGCTTTCCCAAGTTTCCCGCATCGACAGGCCCATCACATAATATATTCAGAAATCTTGAAGGGACAGAAAGACCCGAATCATGGCAAAGTTTTATGAAGATGAAAATCACACCTGCCAGTTACAGCCATGCTAATTTGCGCCCATATGTGAGGGAACCAATCAGATGGCCACTTGCAAGTGAACGATAGCAGGAAAGTGTACATTGCAGCTACTACCAAGGGTGGTACCAATTTTGGTTTTGATATTGGTGGGGACATAAAATTCAGTTTGTCCCTGGATATTGGTAAGGACATGTCCATATCATCCCTACCTAAATTGACACCCTTGGTCTGTATTATCATTCATGTCGTGTCTTGACACATAAAGAAGAAGATTACAATGCTAAACAATACTGAGAGCAAAAGAGTACTGAACTCAACTCCAAGCAAGGAAGTGGGTATTAGTGGGAAGAAAATTATCTAAACCCCTGATAAAAATGTGGCCATGAATATATTGAGACTGAATGAAAACCTGAATAATTCATGGCCAGGTAAAACTTAAATCTTGGCCTCATTATATTATTTTGTGGAGCTCAGTAGCTCCATACTTTCAAAAGACTAAGTTTATTTTGAGATTTTTGATATGATATTATTTGAAAAAATGTAACATGCAGATGACCAGACTCTGTGTTCCCAAGGTAGTCCCGATCACCCAGGAGCAGGAATCAGACCCAAATGCAGCAGTGTAGAGGAACACAGCTTTAATAAAGACACTAGATTATACAAGCTCTAAACCAAACATGAGACACATACAGCATGGTTAACTTGACACAACGAAACATGGAAATTTGAAAGCAAATCTAACCGTACCACATGAACATGAAGCAATGACTGACAATCATGGATACAAGAGGGCTAACATATATAGGGAATAGCATTAGGACTAAATGAGGAACTGGTAAGGTGGCTGTGATAAAGGGCCTGCCAGCACCCCCTAGTGGTCTGGCTGGAAACTGTCCCAGTAGCTCCTAACAAGAACGACATGGTGCATTGGGTTAATCTAGAAGCCTTAAAGGTTTTATTGGTTTGTTGCCCTCTTTTATAAGATTGTTACTGACTTTCAAATAAATGAAAACACTTTTGAGTGTTTCTACTTCCAGTACTTTAAGGATTACATATATAGTTATCATATGGTTAAAAACTTGATTTCCAAAGTTTTCATACATTTCAGGGGATATATCCAGACTGCAGCTCAGAGGTTTATTATCGAGCCTCTGTCTGAAGACACTGATGGTGACCATGCAGTGATGAAGTACGAAGATGTGACTGATTCTCCTTCTGTATGTGGAGTCACCAACACTACCTGGTATCTGTTCCCTGAAGGCTTCCCAGGCTCTTCCCATGGCAAATCTAAAGCTCGCATGTCAGTAAGTGAGATCAGTTGCGTTTAGAGATTTTCTATTCCTCAAGATCTTAGGCAAACCATTGTCTTAATACCTAAGATGTAAATCTCATACTCAGTATAACGATATACCAGGAATCAGGAAGTGAAGAAGAGTCAAAACTGCTTTATGACTAATGGACTCATGGAAATATTTTCAAAAGAGAAAATAAAAGGGCAGCCACCCCTACTGCCAGTGAAACAGATGGACAATATTTACAGTCATTAATATATGCAACAAGTAAACAAACAGAAAACAGGCACAACTCTAACCAGACTAACCACAACAGAATCAGAATCGGCTACAGCAAAATACACAACTTCCTCTGCATCCTCTTTAAAAAGCCGCTTAATGATTAGGTCATTGAGTTGGAGGCTTGATCAGGGCAGGCTAGGGAAGGCCGGAAACTCTGGCTTGGAACCGGACCTGCACAAAAACATACACAAAAGACAGTCTACAAAATCACGGGTTGTAACATTCATTTTTCCTATTTTAGGGACAAACAATGTTCCAGCAAAAGAAATACAATGAAGTCGTCCTTGTAGTGGACAACAGAATGGTATGTAATCAGCAGCCACATGAATCATGAGAAATCCAACAAAAACAGCACAAGCGGACGGTAATTAATAGATAAATCAGTCAAGGACCAGACATAAAAGGGACACAATGGGATAACCCACCAATGACAGGACAGAAAATGACACAGTAATATATACACAAACATTATAAGCCATAATTATGGATTAAATAACATTTACTAGGTTAGTATTAATAGCATATATATATACATACACACACAGTTACAACATATTTAGCATACTAAATAAACATATTCAAAAGTAAGTACAAAGAAACAGATCTTCTGGGTTTAAATGCTGTAAATTTGTCTCTGATTAACCACGTTTGATTTGCTCTCACACAGTATCTGAAGCTGGAGAGGAACATCAATAAAGTGAGACAGAAGATCTTCGATATTCTCAACTTTGTTAACATTGTGAGTCTTCAACCTCATGTTTAAGTAAATTCGATAAAACCGATAAAGTGTGCAGCTGCTAAGATGTTATTTCCAAGAGTTCACAATCAAGAACATGCTAGAAAGAAGAGCATGTGTTCACTGTTCATGTTATAGCAGCTAAAAACGTACTCCTACAGTCAGCTGACACCAGAGCGCGAGTAATTACACACAGTTTAAATTTTTTCAAAGGAGACCCTGTTGTTGTTGCTATAGAAACGATAGCATGTTAGTCCAAACAATTTAATATAAAATTTTAATCTGTCCAATCAGTTTGGATTTAAGTTAACTTCTGGAAAGATTTTCTAGGAAGATTTACTTAATCTTACACTTTTTTTTGACAGGTGTATAAACCAATAAACACTTTCATCGCTCTGATCAGTCTGGAGATTTGGACTGATCGTGATAAGATTATGGTGACTACACCTGCCGGTGAAACACTCAATGCGTTTACAAAGTGGAGAAATGAAGATCTGGTAAAGAGGATTAAGCACGACAACGCTCATCTGATCACGTCAGTTTGAAAAAAGAACTAAATTACACAAACAATGTTGAATTAAAAAAAAAAAAAAAAAAGTCACTTGTTTTATGTCTATGTATCAGTGAAATCGACTTTGATGGCGAAACCGTGGGCCTGGCTTTCGTCGGTACCCTGTGCACAGAGTATTCTACCGGAGTCATCCAGGTACCATAAAAAGGATATTTACTTCATAAGTATGGATATGAGCAACATCCATGTGCTTTGTCTTGTCTATCAGGACCATAACACACGAGCCATATCTGTAGGAGCCACTCTGGCGCATGAGATGGGACATAACCTGGGAATGAGCCACGATAACAGCTCATGTGCATGTGCCGGGGAGAACTGCATCATGGCTGCCTATCTGAGGTAACAAGCTCTGCGTATTAACAGCAATTGACATGTTTCAGGAATATGCAGCTACAAAAACTCAAAAACTACAAATCTATTTAAAGTCATTATAAAAATACGACACTTTTAATTAACAGTACAATCCCATTAAATGGCCCTAAAACATTTATTTATTTCAGAGGAGGTATTTTAAGGTAATTAAGAATTTAGATCTTATTCCACTGATTATCTTTTAGATAATATAATAAATTAAATTAACTAACTTATAATGAACCTTCCAGCTGTGGGAATGATTTGGCATTATTACTGGCATAACTTAATTAATTCAACCATTCAAAATAGAAAAAGAACACCATTATAGAAAGAAAGAAAGAGCGAGCTCATACTGTATATCCAGGTGACGCATCACAAGCTTTCACACAGTTCCTACTGTATATAATAACACAAACAAAAAATATCTCTTCCTCATCAAGGTCGATTACAGATCTGATGACTGTCTAAGACAGTATAAATATTTCCATAGGTTTATGTTAGTTGAAATGAAGTGCTTATGTAGCTGTATGCACAAAGTCATTTCAACCCGGTCATGATACCAGCAGCATCTTGACAAATGGAACATCATGGGAGTGACACAAAGAACAAACTTAATGTTAAATATAGTCATCATGTAATTAATGCAATTACTGAACAAGTACCTGCATGATCTCGGTTTTGTTTTTGCAGCTACAACATTCCACAGCTCTTCAGCTCTTGCAGCTTGGCTAACTATGAGCAGTTCCTGAACTTACGGAGCCCTGAGTGTCTCCTCAATAAACCGCAAGCCAAAGACCTGCTCCAGCCTGCAGTGTGTGGCAATGGCTTCCGAGAGACTGGAGAAGACTGCGACTGTGGATCTGTGACGGTAAACTCCAACCTATAAGCTATAGCAGTGTGTATGTTGGTATCATATGTGAATTCACTGACTGAACTGCTTTTGTGTGTGTGTGTAGGAATGCACCAACCCCTGCTGCAACGCCACCACGTGCAAACTCACAAAGGACTCAAAGTGTGCAGAAGGAGAGTGTTGTCAGAACTGTAAGGTAAACACACAAATCCCAAGGCCATACTGGATATTATTCTGTTGTTCTGTAATATGAAAGTAATCCCCAACGATGATGTGAAGTCTATAAGACATTAGTTCATGTTGACCATCCTTCGTTCAAGTCCTTGCAAATAAGCTGTTGCTATAGAAACCTATTAAAACAGTGTACTGTAACAGTGTAAACCATGGGATTTGCAGCTGTACTATGCTCAGAGCTGCTGGTAAAGAAAATGAATCAACATCATCTGAGCAGATTGACTGATTTTTTTTGTTTTGTTTTGTTTGGTATTTGCTGTTAAACGTTGTCTGTATATTGTTTTTTTATATCTTGTTGTACAGCTGGTTTCAGACACAAACAATGCCTACAAATGTTCATTCCCAGTTATATGCAAACTTCTTTCCTTGCTTCCAGTCCTACTTCATAGCTCCAGATAAACTTTGTGTTGCAGTATATTTTAGGTCCAGATACACCTTGACCTAAACATATATAACTGAATCTCATTGGACAGATCGCTGAAGCATTCGTGCTGTGTCGTTCCATGCGTGATGAGTGTGACCTACCCGAATATTGCACTGGAAATTCAAGCTCATGCCCTGAGGATGTTTTTGCTGTGAACGGTTTGCTGTGCAAGAACAGCACTGGCTACTGCTACAATGGACAGTGTCCAAAACGGGATGAACAGTGCATCAAAATGTGGGGTTCAGGTACTGGACATGATTCCCAAGCATTACAAGTATTAAAACTACGAACATAGCAAAGCACTAATAAAGAATTCTACTGATTCTCTCTTCATCAGGAGCCATTGTAGGGGCTGATAACTGCTACAACCAGAACACAAAGGGACAAGACTATGCTTATTGTACACGAACCACCAACAACCAGTTTATAGGATGTCAGAAACAGTGAGTCCATAATGGCATTATCATACAGTCAAAAACACTGAAATTACTTTTACAGTTTCAGCTGAAAGATCATTTTTCAAATAAAGACTAGGATACTAACCCTAAATCACTGAACATTTCTCCTAAACATGTTTAATCTCTTAGGGATGTCATGTGTGGGAAGCTTTTCTGCGACAAAGGCCGGTCCAACCCCAACTATGGCCGCTCCGTCATGTTCTCGCTCCCTGGGGTCAACTGCAAAGCCACTTTATACAGCGACAGTACCCAGGATTTTGGTCAAGTGGACACAGGGACCAAGTGTGGTGAAGCAAAGGTAAGATCTCAGTCATTAAAATGACATCCTGTAAATCAAAACAGTTAAAGTTACTCATTCTTGGGTCTTCCAGGTGTGTAGTAAGAACCAGTGTGTGAGTTTAGACGTCGCCTACAAAGCAAGCAACTGCACAGCTAAGTGTGGTGGAAACAGGGTAAGTTGTACAGTATGTACAGTAATATGGACAAGATTTATGTCTGAGACAATAACATCTAGATTAATCACAACCATTTGCCTTTAAGCCAAATATTCAAAGCAAAGCCAATAAACAGACACATTTCCTCATGATCAGAGTGTAATTGTGTGTATTTCAGGTGTGTAATCATAAGCTACAATGCACATGCGGACCTAAATGGCTTCCACCTGACTGTGTGATGCAAGGTAGCAGATCTCAGTCTACAGATACAAGTACAGTTTTTTTTTTTTAATTATTTACTATGAATTACTATATATTACTATGAATTTCCATAGATCCTAGTCCCAGAGACATTTATAAAAAATAAATAAATAATAAAATATAATGAAATTTATCATCATCAGGAGCACAGGGAATAACACTTCACCTTCCACTCGTTTGTATTTTAGGTCCACAGACAGCCATCACTGTGTGCGTCTTTATTTTGTTGGGGGTGGTTTTAATCGGGTTGGCCATCTACTGCATGAAATGTAGAAAGAAGCAAAGCAGGTAAGCAGGAATACAGCCTTCTGTTGATAGCAATTTTAATATATCTTTTAGAAAAGCAGAGTAAGATCTGTATTGTCCTGTCAAACCTGTACTGCCAGGTTGAATTTAATAGAAGTAGAAATTGATATTTTTTTAACAAGTGAATTTAAATACATTTAAATTTAAATACATTTCTTTAAAAATCTAAATAAAAAGGAACAAATACAATGTACACTATGCTTCATTTATTATTAAAATAATAATAGTAGTAATAGTAATAATAATAATAGTTTTATTATAGGTTATTATATTACTATACTATTATTATATTATTATCTTAATCAGAAATGATTAAATTGTCAAAATAATATTTATTTTCTCTGATTTATATTAATATTTATATTATCGCTGTTCTCCATCATCTCAACGTTGTGCTCGTCTACCAGATCTGTGTGCTTATTACAAACTTTTCTTTTAGCTCAGCGAGATTAAATCATTTTCAAAAGTCTACTGTAAACGTCTAAGGTAAGTCTTTTTATTTATTTTGTGCACTTTTTTTTTCTTTTGGCTGAACAAAGCCACGCTGTTTGGTCATGACAAACATTTCAAATAATAAATGGATTCAACAGTAAATTAGACTGACAAAACGGTGAAAGCAAATATATGACAGTCCTGCTCAGGAATTATATCCTTGCATTAACACACACACTGTGTTATTATACTGATCCACACCAATAGACACTCATCCAAATATACATCCATGTCTACTGCACCACAGTATATCAAACTGTTTACATGCTGTTTTTGCACACTGTTTTTGCTATCTTGCACATGCTATATAATTTATATACTTTATAATTTATTATGTTTGCACCCCTTATGACTGCTGCTATTATGTTAAATGTTTTTTACTATTTTTTGCAAATGTACTGTAGAAGTTCAGTGGTCGGCGCTGCTTTTGTGTATTATCTTTTGTCTTGCTCTGTTTGCGCTAGGTTGCAAAGATGCACTTTATGTGGCTTGGACAAAAGCACTTAGCTGTGTCCTTAACTATGTGTTGTTATATGTAGCTCTGTCTTTTGTCTTATATGGCTGAAATAACAATAAACTTGACTTCTTGACTTGACAGTTTATTTTTTCTCACAGGAGATCTGTGTCTGGATCTTCCATCCAGTCTGCAGGAGACACAACACAACCACACTGTACTATGTATATATGTATATATGTGTGTGTGTGTGTATATATATATATATATATAATGTAGCTTTCCTTAGCATAAAGCTTTGCATAACAAAATTTTATTAAAAAAGCTGCCTGTATATTACACTGTAAGTGCACTAGTTTCTGCTTCTTTGTTCCCAGGTTTCTTGCACTATATCATTACAGTTTATGTCCAGGAGCCAGATTCTGCTTCTTAGTTCTCAGGTTTCATACAATATCAGATTAGAGGTCAGGAACACAAAGGTGTGGACTGCTTGCTTCTCAGGTCTCATTTAAACACACACACACAAAAAAAATTTAAAAGAGAGAGAGAAAAAAGCCTACATTTGCATTTACTATTCTGTTTGAACATATTTAAAATGTAGGCAATGGCAAGCTTTCAGTGGTACTGAAATGTCCAATACAATACTTTTGTCATTTTTTTGGTTTGATTCTTGTAAGATTATTCAGTGATTGTTCAAACACATGTTTTCTCCTTTTGTTCCACTACCAGTTTGTAGTGTCACATAAAGTACATTTCTGTCAGTAGGTCACTACAGGATCTCCACAGTTAGTAACAGTCTGTTATGCCCAGGTATTATAAATACACACAACTTTGTAATTTACTTTACAGCACTATTAATTTCTGGGATCTTGAACCAGCTCAAACATCAGAATCTGAGCAAACCAATCCACCCAATTGAACCTACAAACATATCAACATACTTAACCATATGAAAAAAAACAACAACCAAGTCTACCACTAAACAAACCAACCTTAAATAGTCAACATACACAAATCCAGTCAAAATTATGCAACAAACCAAACCAACCAATCAAGCCACCAAAACAACCAATTCCCAACTAACTGAACCAATACACACAAACCAATCCAAACCAGTGAAACAAACAATCCACCAAATCAATCAAGTTAGCCATCCCTACAAATCAAAAAACCTGAAAGCAAACTGAGTCAAACCACCAATATATAAGCAATACATTCCAGCTAAATAATCCAACCAACCCAAAACGAGTCTACCAACCTAAATAACAAACAAACAAAATAATCTCTCTCTCACCCCTGATTACTTAATTTCTATATGCAAATACATTTACTTTTGGTTTTCATTCAGTTATTTATATTCAAATTATAAGACTCAAATTATTAAAAAGTCATTCTATGCTATTTTATGGCAACTTTATGGGCTTCACAGGAAATCAAAATCCTCTTTACTGTTTTAGCTCAAAAACCTAAAACACAGGGTTACTGCAGTAGCTGTTGGTACTGTGAGTCATGCTGCAGGTCCAACACTAGATGGCAGCAAACTATGCTAAATATTTTATAACGTTTTTGGAAAGGTTTTCTTCACATTCATTCTTCCTTCACATCTGTCCATTCTCCCCATCCCTGACATGGAGACATGCTGCCACCACCCTGCTACATGAAAGGGATGGTATTATCCAGGTGATGAACAGTAACTCTTTTTGTCAGACGTATTGTTTGCAAATCAGTTGTTTGGGAAGTCCTTCAAGTGTCTTTCATATCAGTAGAGACTTCCATTTGACCACGCAACTATCAAGGTTCTCTCATCTCTGCAGTAAATCTTAAAGCTGTCTTAGATTGGTCCTTAGCTTCATGATCACCTGCCTAAACAAGATCCTTTCTAGAGGAGTCCTGGTGGGTCCAAACATCTTCCATGTCTCAATAACAGGCCAATGTGTTCTTGGAAACATCATACGCTTCAGAAGTGGTTTTAAACCCACGTCCAGATCTTACAGTACACTGGTTTCAGATTTTTAACAATATTAAACCAGACCTGACTTGTTGATTCTGTGTAGGCTAAGAATCATTTGAACTCAGTACTTCCCCAAGGAAGTTGTTATACATGCAACATGGTAAAAAGACCAAACTTTTGCAAATTTCACAAACAGTATGTGGATGAGGCAGTTGAACACTGTGGCTTTACAAAGGATGATGTGTAACAAGACCATCACACACGTCATTAATAAACCACAACACGTCAAGCTGAAATCCTACTAGAGGAACTTCCATAAAGGTGCAAGAATGTCTGACAGTGTAAAAATTCAGTGCTTTGATCAGAGTTCATGTACTTTTATTAAGATCTGCATTGAATTTGGAAAACTTTTTAGGTATTGAAAGCTAAGACTGGAGAGAATATAATTTTTATACATCTGTGTGTTTCAGAAAATCAACATACTACAAACCTTGTTTCACTCATGAAAGATTGAGTCATTCTATTATTCAGCCTCAGACAGGAGTGACATATTTTGTATTTACACACAGCAAACATTCCTGGTCTCTTGGTTGTACTTGACTCATGAAGGAAATGTATCACTACAGTGTTTTATCAGTCATGTCAATACACCTGCTCCATTACTTGTTTTGTCAGGTGCCAAGCAAGAAAGAAACATAATGATTATGGCTGAGGTTGATTATTGTCCTATAACAGCACATCCTTAAGAATTTTGATTCATATGACACTACATGTGTCCTCTGCTCATACACAAAATTGTTGCAAGCAAAAGCAAAATCCTGGAGATGAGTAACCCTGTCAAATTTTTTTTCTAATAATTGTTTCTACAGCTTAATTCATGTTTGCTTATATTAGCACCCGACAGGAAAGACAAGCTCTCCAGAGGGTGGTGCAATCAGCGTACCATCCGGACCAAGCTCCCTGACCTCTAGTCAAACTACAGCAAGTGGGCCAGGAAGATAGTGAAATACCTCTGCCATCCCAACAATGGACTCTGTTGCATGCTTCTGCACCTTGAAGGTGAACACAGAGAGAATGAGGAGGAGCTTCTTCCTGAAGGCCATTCAGGCCCTCAACCTGGTAAAAACCTAGAGTTTGGACCCATTCATGTCTTTCAGGACTGCCACAACACCCACTACCACAGCTAGACTTTTTCACAACTGCACATTTGCCCTACATACACATTTTGCACTTTAACAATACATATAATGTGTCCATATTCACATGCATCACTGCACCCTATTCAGTTACT
>JAOTRN010034491.1:0-18140 GCA_028566695.1 Bagroides melapterus | reverse complement strand
GATTCAAAACACTGATGCTTGCCTACAAAGCCATCAATGGACCAGCTCCCTCTTACCTCAAAGCTCTTATCACACCTAGCACTGCACCTCGCACTCTCAGATCTACCAGCGCTGCTCGACTGGTCCCACCATCTCCCAGGGTAAGAGGTAGGCATACAACAAGGCGCTTTTCTGACCTGGCAACCAGGTGGTAGAACGAACTTCCACTAGAGGTCCGAACAGCTGAGACACTGGCTGTCTTCAAAAGACGATTGAAGACCCACCTCTGACTGGAATAGTTTAAGTCTCAATCTCAAATAATTTGAATATGGTGACATGCCAATCAATTAATCAACTCAAAACACCTGCAAAGTTTTCCTGAGCCTTCAAAATGGTCTCAGAGTTTGGTTCACTAGGCTACACAAGCATGGGGAAGAGTGTTGAAAAGTATTGACACCCTACACAAGGAGGGTAAGCCACAAACATTCATTGCCAAATAAGCTGGCTGTTCACAGAGTGCTGTATTCAAGCATGTTAACCAAAAGTTGTGTGGAAGGAAAAGTGTGGAAGAAAAAGATGCACAACCAACCAAAAGAACCACAGCCTTGAGAGGCTTGTCAAGCAAAATCGATTCAAGAATTTGGGTGAACTTCAGAAGGAATGTACTGAGGCTGGGGTTAAGGCATCAAGAGCCACCACACAGACGTGAAAAGGAATTTGGCTACAGTTATCTTATTCCTCTTGTTAAGCCACTGCTGAACCACAGACAAGGTCAGAGGCGTCTTACATGGGATAAGGAGAAGAAGACCTGGACTGTTGCCCAGTGGTCCATAGTCCTTTTTTCAGATGAGTGCATGTTTTGTATTTTATTTGGAAACTAAGGTCAAAGGGTCTAGAGGAAGGGTGGAGAAGCCCAAGTTGCTTGAAGTCCAGTGTTGTTTCCACAGTCTGTGGTGATTTAGGGGCAATGTCATCTGCTGGTGATGGTCCACTTTTGAAAACCAAATTCACTGCACCCATTTACCAAGAAATTTTTAGAGCACTTCATGCTTCTTTCTGCTGACCAGCTTTTTAAAGATGCTTATCTCATTTTCCAGAAGGATTTGGCACCTGCCCACACTGCCAAAAGCACCAAAAGTTGGTAAAATGACCATGGTGTTGGTGTGCTTGACTGGCCAGCAATGTCAACAGACCTGAACTGTCAAGAGGAAAATGAGAAACAGGAGACCAAAAAATGCAGGTGAGCTGAAGGCCACTGTAAAGAAACCTGGGCCTCTATACCGCCTAAGCAGTGCCACAGACTGATCCACCTCCATGCCACACCGAATTGAGGCAGTAATTAAAGCAAACGGAGCCCCTACCAAGTACTGAGTAAATTAATATAATTTCCAGAAGGCCAGTACTTCACTAAAAATGTTTTTTGTATTGGTCTTATAAAGTATTCTAATTTTTTGAGTGTTTTTTTTAAATGTGAGCCAAAATCATCACACACATCTTTAAAAGAACTTAAAATTAAAAGAAATCACATTACCTCCATATTACATTAACTCCACATACCTCCACATTAGAATTGTTTCATCCCTCTTTTAAAAATAGCTTTTGATAAAAGGTTCTGCCATGGAACAAGTATTCAATAATTTAAACTACATCAAGCACATTTTCATTATTTAATTGTTTTTGACTAAATTAACTTTTTATGTGACATACAAATGAACCTCAACAAGACATCTTGATGCTTTGGTTAATTGAAACCCAGCCAAAACTCACCCAGGTCTGCAGCAGATTTATTTTCTTTTTCTGCTGGACCAAAATCTAGCCATTACTCCAAAAAAGCCATTTGCTTTTTATTTCTTATGGTTGGCCAAACTCATGCCAGAGTTCAGCCTAATGCTGTTTCACACAAGACTGTGAAAAAAACTGTCCCAGAATTAAACCACAAGGGCCTAAAGTAAGCCAGATGTCACCCAGATTTGTTGCTACCTGGGTAGGGTGAAATGACAATCTATGCACTCAGAAGGGTGTCATGTTACCTATCCATGAGCCATGTCATCATTTGCACTGTTGGCATGGAAAGGAAATGCCAGCAACGTCATGATAAGATGCTGATGATGTCATGACATAACATTTATACATCATGATGGTTTTAGATCAGGCAGCAAGCAGGCACCATGTTCACTTTCAGACAGCTCAACAGACTGGCAACAGGCACTATGCTCAGTTTCAGACCACAATGTCTTAAAATTAAATTCCAGTAACATTGTGCTCTGAGGCATCCTGCATTGTGACCTTAAAGAGTCAGAGCAAAATCTAGTTCTGCAATTGTGAGTAGTAACGTTGTGGAACATGACATGATAACGTCATGATGGTGAGTTTTAACCCATACAGTAGGTCCTTCATACACGAGTTATAATAACAGTTCTTATGTTGTAAATCTGTGCAACCTCACAAACAAAATTGAGGTTTTAAAGAAAATAGGATGCCTATACTAATTTGTTGTTAGTGGTGTTGAAAAGATTTCTTTATCTTTTCTTAAATGAATATTCCCCGCACTGAATTCATGTTCTTTTAAAGAAAACTAGCTAAGACAGCCTATTTACCTCTACAAGTATGGATAAACTGCACGTGCTTTTTCTCTATATTTCTCTACATATATACTGTATATATCGCTCATATAATTACATTAGACATATACATACATGTAGATGCAGACCATTTTATTTACCATGGGAATTCACCACTGTTTTCACTGTCGGTGTGTACAGCGCTAGTTCTAAAGTATGTGAGCTCTATTTGGCTATTAGCAACCTGCAGAACGCATTTACATTTACATTATTTGGCCCTTATGACGCCCTTATCCAGAGCGACGTACAAAAGTGTTTTTAAGTCTGTCTTTGAATACCTCAGGTTCACTAGGTTACAAGACTTAAGATACCATGAGCCTAAAACACTTTAAAAAAATTTTTTTGGACACATACAACAAACAGGGGAGAAAGTGATAGTTCAAGTGTTTTGTGAAGAGGTAGGTCTTCAGCCGCCGTTTGAAGACAGCCAGTTACTCAGCTGATCAGACCTCTAGAGGAAGTTCATTCACTGGGTCCCAGAACAGAAAAGAGTCTTGTTGTATGCCTACCTCTTACCCTGAGGGCTGGTGGGACCTAAAGGAGGTAAGAGGGAGCTGGTCCATTGTTGGCTTTGTAATCAAGCACGAGGGTTTTGAATCTGATGCATGCAGCTACTGGGAGCCCAGCTAGTGGGAACACAGCAGTGGGGTGGTATGTGAAAACGTAGGCAAGTTGAACACAAGTCGTGCAGCTGCATTTTGGATCATTTGCAGAGGACAAATTGTGTTCATAGGTAGACCTGCCAGCAGTGAGTTACAGTAGTCCAGTCTTGAAATGACAAGAGATTGAACAAGTACCTGAGCAGCTTGTGTGGTCAAATATGCTGAATGCTTCTGATGAAAACAACATGACGTGTCACATTAGCAAACATGTGAGGAAAAGGACAGTTAATTGTCCCTGGTTACCCCAAGGTTGCGATCTGAGTCCGAAGGGGAGATCAGGTCATTGTGTAGGGATATTGCAAGATCCTGACCTGGGGATGGGAGAATGCTCACCCCGACGGACTGATAATTATTGCCAGAAATTTCAATCATGCAAATCTCAAAACAGTGTTCCCTAAATTCCATCAGTATATGGACTTTGCAAGAAGGAGAAAAATTGGTTACAATAAGTGCAGCTCTTCCATGTGTCCTCTCCTTGAACAGTCATCTCACCAGGATGTTAAATTCAGTCCGACAACTAACTGGCTTAGTGAAAGTGCTACAGAGGTCACTCAAGCATCGTTTCAAGGGCATATTTATGAATGTTGGAATGGAAGAGTCAGATGAACATCCAGGACAATTACCTTTTTCAGAAATAATCTACATGTTTTCTGCACTACTGGACCCTAACTTCTGTCTCTTCTGGCTTGACCATGATGTGCTAGCAGCTGAAGATGTGAAGAGGAAAGTGAAGGAAAAACTACTGGGTAAGCATATTACTATTAGAAACAACCCCTTTAATAATATACCAGTTTACTGCACTGTATTTTAACAACTATACTACAATACTCATAATCATTTTTTATTTTGTTTTCCAGATATGACAATATCTGAGATGGAAAATGTCTCCCTCCCTGTGGGTAGTAGCAGTGGAGAAGATGACCAGAAGGAACCTCCAGTGAAGACAGCTCAACTTTTCATGGGATACCACAAGAAAAAGAAGAAGCATGTGACCAGCAGTGGTATAACAGAACTTAATGCATACATCAAGGTAGCATCAGAGGAGGATGAGACTGACTGCATTAAATTCTGGATTAGACATAAGAAGGACTTCCAAAAACTTTACCATTTGGCCATGAGGGTCTTGGGAGTACCTGCAACCAGTGCCAGTTGAGAGGGTGTTCAGCCATGGAGGACTTATCATGAGGCCCAATCGCAGTAAGCTTACAGCAAACACCCCGTCAAATCTGATATTTTTGAAGTGCAGTACTGTTTTAGAGAAGTTACTATTCAGGTGGACAATTACATGCTTAAACACCCAGTTTACTCATTGTATCATCTAAAAACATAAGAAAAGTTCTTTTTTTTTCAGTTTTTTTGGTTATGTTATTCTATTTTTGTATAAATCCTGTTTACACTGTTGGTTAAATGAAAAATTAGCTTTAATCTCAAAATAAAGTTTGACTAGTATGAACTGAATAATATTGTACTTTTAAATGTGTTTTTTGTATGTATATTAGGTACTGATAACAGTTTTGCCTAAATAAAAAAAGGGGTATTTACTTTTTTTCCCCCTCAGCAATGCATGAAATGACTTGAGACTTGACTCGGACTCGTGACAAAAGACTCCACACTTGACTCGGACTCCAGCTGAAAGACTTCAGACTTGACTCAGACTTCAGATGAAAGACTTGTGAACATCTCTGCATCAAGTTCACCGATGACACGACCGTGGTGGGTCTTATCAGTAAGAACGAGTCAGCATACAGAGAGGAGCTGACACAGACAGCTAAGTCCCTGTCTCTGAAAGTGGATAAAACTAGAGATGGTTGACTTTAGAAGAGCACAGAGTGACTACACTCTGCTGAACATCGACGGATCCTCCATAGAGATCATCAAGAACAACAAATTCCTTGGTGTTAATCTGGTGGAGAACTTCACCTGGTCACTCAACACCAGCTCATCAAGAAAGCCCAGCATTGACTCCTACGAAGGCTGAGGAAAGCTCATCTCCCTCCCCCATCCTGACTACTTTCTACAGAGGAACTATTGAGAGCATTCTGAATTGCACCTGGGAATTGCACCATCTCAGACCACAAGACCCTGCAGAGGATAGTGGGGGCAGCTGAGAAGATCATGGGCATCTCTTCCTTCTATCACAGACATTTACTCCACATGCTGCATCTGCAAAACAAACAGCATCATGGATGACCCCACACACCCCTCACAGACACTCTCCACCCTCCTACTGCCTGGAAAAAGGTACTGAAGCATTCAGGACCTGACAACCAAACAGTTTCTTCCCACAAGCCATCAGACTCCTCAATAACTGAACTGATCTATACCACACACACAAAAAACAAAAACTCTGCACTTATCAGCACCAATACACACTCCTCAAATACATACAGTACATGTCTAAAAAACTACCAATCACATATTGTCTACATGCTGTTTTTGCACACTATTTTTGCACCTTTACACATACTATATTGCACATTTAGTAAAATTGCTATTTTTGTACAACTCATTACCTCACCTCATAAAAACTGCTGATATTTATATTTGGTATTGATTCCTGTATTTTGCACATGCACCACAGAACATTCAATAGGTTCACTAGTCTGTGCTGCTTTTGTGTATTGTCTTGTGTTTTGTATCGTTTGTCTGCACGTTTGTCTTTTGACTTGTTCTGTTTACACTAGGTTGCACAGATGCACTTTATGTAGCTAACCTACTTTAATTCCTTAGCTCTGTGTTGTTCTACATGGCTCTGTCTTTTGTTCTATGTAGCACCATGGTCCTGGAAAAACATCTCATTTCACTGTGTGCTGCATAAGCTATATATGGTTGAAATAACAAATTCCAGCAATTTCTATAAACTTGAAAAAGAAACTATTTGTCATTTATTTCTTATATATACAAAAAATATTCTGGCTAGATCTGGAACATTTAATCAAGAACAAATGAAATGCTGCTTTACATCCAAGTGTATTTGACATAATAATACAATTCAGTGATTTTGGAATTGGCAGACATAAGGCATATCTTATACAATTGTTAATTTTCATGGGTAAATTTCACATGCAAGTGTTCTGGCTCCAAATTCTTCTTGTTTTAAAAATATTTCAGCTTTTACATAATTGCAAAAGATCAATTAGTGTTTAGAATTTTGTAAACAAGTGCCACAATTTCCTATTTTACATAACTGTTTGATAGTAAGCCGGCTTTGTTTTTCATTTGCTGTAATGTTTTATGTCTTTCAATGAACGATTCGCATTTTATTTTTCTGATTTTGAGAAAAAAAATACAAACAAGATATACCACATCCGCCATTTTGACAGTGTCATGTGACCAAAGATTAAAAAAACACTGTTTTTTTCTTGTTTAAAACTTCAACTTAAGAATTTACTCAGGCGTTGTTAAACAAGAAACAACGTTTAATACCTATATCCTGTTCGCGAACTGCTTTTTTTTCTACTTTATACGTAGCATAAGGGATATAGGGATCCTTTTCGAAGGCGCTGCTCTTAATGCCCTTTTGCAAGTCATATAATGTACTGCAATGTCGTGCAATGACATGCGCAGTCAGGGACTTAGGCTTGGATGTAGCCTTTCAGGATGTGGTCTTTCATGTGCGCATGCATGGTACGAAGAAGTCGAGCCCGAAGTCTATTTCGCGTATAGCTCCAAAATTATATTTAAACACCCGTTAAACGATAATACAACATGTTATTTGATGGACTGAAGTGGTATAAGCGCACAGCATTAATTTACGCAATCGGAACTTGGACTTTGCTTGGTTCTTGTGTATATTACACGTTTTACAAATGCGACACCCGTGGTAAGTCTCTATCAGTAACCTCATAGTTGGCTGCTAGTAATAATTATAGGTTTTAAGCAGTTCCAAAATGACGTCTTAAGACATATTTTGCCTGTATTTGTGAGGACTTCGTGTCTAGTCTATTCCCCACGGTCCAAATAAAATCCCTACTAGAAAGAGAGTTCTTTACTTGATTTACAGTCCTGGCGAATGGTAGTGCTATTAGATGGGATAACAACAATAACAATGCATAGAAATGGAATAGCAACAAAAATTTCGTCATGCCGTTCAAAAATATAAAATCAAGTATTTTTGAACTGCATTCATAAAACGGCCCCACAATTTGAGATTTCACATCGTCAACTTGGCGTAGTCTTTTCAACTGCCTGTTAACGGAGTGACACCAAAGCAGACAGGCCGCTCACACTATGAACAGTATAAAGCACCCATTCTTTATTTTAAAATTAGTGAACAGTATTAGCGTTAGATTACTCAATATACAGACTCACTACACTTTTAAATCTGTAACATGGACCATACTATTGGCTGTTTTGAAGTCGGTTGTCACTGTAGCATTATCTCTAATGTTAACCAGTTTCACATACCAAACCTCTCAATTGGGAAAGATGTTATAACTTGCAAATTACCACTTACAGATACAGAGGGAGGGCATGGTGGCTAGCATGGTTGCCTCACACCTCCAGGGTTGGGGGTTCAATTCCCGCCCCCACTGTGTGTGTGGAGTTTGCATGTTCTCCTTGTGCCTCGGGGGTTTCCTCAGGGTACTCTGGTTTCCTCCCCCAGTCCAAAGACATGCATAGTAGGTTGATTGGCATCTCTAAATTGCCCGTGAGTGTGAGAGTGAATGTGTGTGTGAATGTGGCCCTGCGATGAACTAGCGACCTGTCCAGGGTGTACCCTTCCTTTGCCCGTAGATGGCTGGGATAGGCCCCAGCTGATCCCTGTGACCCGGATAGTCCCGGAATAAGCAGGTATGGACAAGATATCTAGATAGATAGATAATTAGATAGATACAGAGTTGCTCAGAAGTACTGACCTGCTCACATTCGTGATTGTGATTATAACAATAGTTAGAATACTATTAGAAACTCCACAGGGCAGGAGTAAAGTTATTAAAGAAAGCTGTGGTGGCAGAAACATAGTACAGTGCATACCAGAACATATACCACAAGATCTAAGCCACTCCTCAGCTATTAGAATTTGCAAAGGACTACAGAGCTGAGCCACAAAATATCTGAAACCAAGTTTAACCTCTACCAAAGTAATATAAAGGCAAAAATGTGTAGAAAATGTTTTGCTCATGATTAAACCTACAACCTCCAAGCTCATCAATAAAGTATGTCATCAATAAAGCTTATTTTGTTTCTAAAAGTCCACAAGAAGTGTTTAACCATGGTAAGAGTTGCATTAAAAAGAGCACAGATACAAGTCATCCTGCTCATCTATGAACTTTGTGTGGAATTTAATAGAGTTTTTCTTTTCTTTGGGTTGCTTTTAAAAACAATAATATATTTCTGGGCAGATACTCCCTATTCGTGGATACTCAAAGTATCAGAAAACAGAAAGTGGTATCCTCCCATCTGTAGGAAATTTCAACATCACCCGAAAAGGGTTAGCAAAAGGCAAATTTAGATTTAAATGTTTTTGGATATTTTTGAGTATGCCTGTAAATTGAAAGAAATGTTTACATTGAATGCATTTTTTATTTATATTTTAAGTAATATGTGTATTTCAGGATGCACGGACAGTTATTTACTCGCACATACAGCAGGTCATCAAATATTAGTTCTTCCCTTTCTTAAACTTTTTTTTTTGTTTTTTGTTTTTTAGTCATTATACCCAAAAAGGCGGAGGAAGAGGGTGAGAAGGATGCCAAACCAAATGTGAGAATATTTAACTCCTCTCACATGTCAGCAAAAATAACCTACAAAGAAGATTTTGTCCCATATTCCGCAAGACTTTTGAAACTTTTCAGACCCAGTTCTGATGACACTTTAGAAAGTCAAAATGATGAAAAATAAAATCATTTTAAATTGCACTACTATGCAGTGTATTTTCTTACGTGGTCAGTGGAAAGTTTTTCAAGAACCTACTTTAAAATAAAAAAATAAGTGTCTGGATTATTATTATTATTATTATTATTATTATTATTATTATTATTATTATTATTATTATTTTAATACATGCACTGTAACATAACTGTTCTATGCATTATTAAAAACCTGGAATGATGGTGGTGAACCATCATCTTCAAGGAAGAAATGTGGTTGGACAAAAATATTAAATGATTGTTACCAGAAGATAATAATAGTTCTGCCTGCAGTATAGTTTCTGATTTTACCCTAGAGTTTGATGGGCATTCTAAATATAAAGCTACAGTTAAGGTCATTGGTTGCATTTATTTATGCATTTAGTCTATATACAATTTTTAAAATTGTGTTGCCATCAAAAGCCAGTCAATTTTGTAAACATTTCTAACTAATTGTATGTGAAACTAGGGCTTTCTGTTTGCCATCACGTCTCATTATTTAAGAGAATGAACATGCCTCTGGAGATGATAGCAGATAGCATAAAGCTTATAAGAGTGTTATAGGTCAGGGCCCATATTCATAAAGATTCTAAGAGTCATCTCTGAGAGCTCCTAACTTTTCTAATTAGGAAGCTTGGCTTAAGAGTCATCCAGGATCGCAGAGCAACTCTTGAGCAAGGAAAAACTTTTACTTTAGAGAAGAGTCGGGGTTGACCCCATAGCTAGGTTTGACACATTCTTTTGAAGACTGTGATTGGTTGTCCAATAAAAAATGGATATCTATGAAACAGCCATAGCCATAGCTGCAGAAAAAAAAAATATATATATATATATATATTCTGCTGCTATGGCAATTATAGATATGCAAATATCTGTGAAACAGAGCCGAAATCATATTAGAGATAACATCTCAGACACAGCGCAGATATGATAAGCCATAAGCCACACATGATCTAAACTGTAGCATTTTATTAACTCACTATCATTATTAAATACTGTACACAATATGTTTCTTCTCTCTTTACCTTCTGGCCATGTTCTCATCTGCTAAAGAAAGTTCTAAGCCTCTAAAAAGTCCTCCCCCCTACCCCTAACACTTTTTGACCTTAAGAGCTCTTTTAAGTGTTTAGATTCTTTGTGAATAACTTTTATCTTTACTAGGATTTTCTCTTTAGTTTTACAGGGAAATGCCCACAATGCCCAGAAGTTTCTTAGAATTACTAGGAGCAACAGAAAATTATAAGCATCATTTAACCATTATAACCATATACAGTCAGGTCCATATTGGGACATCGACACCATTCTAACATTTTTGGCTCTATACACCACCACAATGGATTTGAAATGAAACGAACAAGATGTCCTTTAACTGCAGACTGTCAGCTTTAATTTCCAAATCAGGTGAACGGTATAGGAATTACAACAGTTTGCATATGTACCTCCCACTTGTTAAGGGACCAAAGGTAATGGGACAGGATAGTAATCATAAATCAAAATTTCACTTTTTAATACTTGGTTGCAAATCCTTTGCAACACAGACATCACCAGACGCTGGGTTTCATCCCTGGTGATGCTCTGCCAGGCCTCTACTGCAACTATCTTCAGTTCCTGCTTGTTCTTGGGGCATTTTCCCTTCAATTTTGTCTTCAGCAAGTGAAATGCATGCTCAATTGGATTCAGGTCAGGTGATTGACTTGGCCATTGAATAACATTCCACTTCTTTCCCTTAAAAAACTCTTTGGTTGCTTTTGCAGTATGCTTACGTCATTGTCCATCTGCACTGTGAAGCACCGTCCAATGAGTTCTGAAGCATTTGGCTGAATATGAGCAGATAATATTGCCCGAAACACTTCAGAATTCATCCTTTTGTCAGCAGTCACATCATGCCTTTTGTCAGCAGTCACATCATCAATAAATACAAGAGAACCAGTTCCATTGGCAGCCATACATGCCCATGCCATGACACTACCACCACCATGCTTCATTGATGAGGTGGTATGCTTAGGATCATGAGCAGTTCCTTTCCTTCTCCATACTCTTCTCTTCCCATCACTCTGGTACAAGTTGATCTTGGTCTCATCTGTCCATAGTATGTTTTTCCAGAACTGTGAAGGCTTTTTTAGATGTCGTTTGGCAAACTCTAATCTGGCCTTCCTGGTTTACATCTTGTGGTGAATCCTCTGTATTCACTCTGGTGAACACACATACATCTACCTCCTGGAGAGTGTTCTTGATCTGGCCAACTGTTGTGAAGGGTGTTTTCTTCACCAGGGAACGAAAAGTCTTCCGGGTCTTTTGGTGTTGCTGAGCTCTCTGGTGCGTTCCTTCTTTTTAAGAGTGTTCCAAACAGTTGTTTTGGCCACGCCTATTGTTTTTGCTATCTGTCTGATGGGTTTGTTTTGTTTTTTCAGCCTAATGATGGCTTGATTCACTGATAGTGACAGCTCTTTGGATCTCATCTTGAGAGTTGACAGCAACAGATTCCAAATGCAAATAGCACATTTGAAATGAACTCTGGACCTTTTATCTGCTCCCTGTAATTGGGATAATGATAACACACACCTGGCCATGGAACAGCTGAGAAGCCAATTGTCCCATTACTTTTGGTCCCTTAAACAAGTGGGAGGCACATATGCAAACTATTGTAATTCCTACACCGTTCACCTGATTGGGATGCAAGTACCCTCAAATTAAAGCTGACAGTCTGTAGTTAAAGCACACCTTGTTTGTTTCATTTCAAATCCATTGTGGTGGTATATAGAGCTAAAAATGTTAGAATTGTGTCGATGTCCCAATATTTATGGACCTGACTGTATGTTACATCTTTCTGTTCTGGATGATGTCTGTTTTCTTAATCCAATCTAAGTATAATGAAGATTAGATTCAAAAATAAATATAATGAAGTTTTTTTTTATAGCTTTTCTGGTTGCCCTGTAGCCAGTCAGATTTGCTGAAAGTTCATTGTGCTTATTTTGAATTTGAGCAACTCTTTGTTATCTTGAAGTGCATTTATATACATGTTGATCAGAGGAATAAGAAAGAGTCATCAATCTGCTTTTCATCAATTAATATTCCATTGTGGGCCATAAAACACTTTTCAGTCTAAGTGTAAACTTATATGGGCTTACACCAGTTGAATAGGACCTTGTGAAGATCATCCTTATCTTACCCCATATGACATTTAGGGTACCAGTTCCTTTTTTCTTGGATCAATCTCTATCTTGTTTTGAATATATCATTCATTGCTAGGTAGAGACTGATTGTGAGCAGCAGTTTTATTCTTCTAATTACCTTACTCAAAATTTTTGTTTCAGTTGGGCCAATATGATTCCACTTCATCTTTCTACAATTAGAGTTGGGTCTTACACCAAATCACATTAATCTTATTACAGGCATTTGAGAATTCCTGTGTCGTGTTTGTCCCGCAAGCAGATCAAATTTACCCCAAATATCACCCTCTGTCAAATTTGACAAATATCAAATTCTAATGCACATGTGTGCATTTCACGTTTACACTTTTTATGGTTCTCAATTTGTTTGAAGCTTGGCCTTCATGATCATGGCCTTTGTACTGACCAGGCCAGCTCTGTCCAAAAACTCTATGTTTATCACTCTGTCCTGCCATTTGATGCCAATGAGTGACCTCTGAAGCAATGGCTCAACTCGTTTCATGTGCTTTCTGTACAGTCTCCAGGTTTCACAGCCATAGAGATGGATTGGAGTTACCAGTTTGATCTCCCTATGGTTCTCTTAAGATGGTTCTAATGCTGGTCAGGATGCTTTGAAATGCACAGAGCGCTTCTGTGCTTGCCACTTTTAAGAGTATGCCAGCTGCTTTACCATTTCTAGTCTGGTTGATTGCCTTATTTACTTCATCCAGAGAGGCAGCACAAGGCTTCTGTGGAATTGAATCCAAGGCAGAGGGGTCAACTATAGTCTGTCTGTTCATAGAAATGTTCTCTCCAACGATTGATAATGCTTGTTTTGCCCTTCACAAGAGTGTTTCTATCAACAGAGAGCAGTGGTGTGATGCTTAATCTTGAAGGGCTGAAGAGCACCTTCACGGTGCTGAAAAATACCTTGGAATTGTTTGAGTTTGCAAATCTTTGGACCTCTTCAGACTTGCAGGTATCCTGCATTGCATATAGCTCTCTCTGGGTCCTCCTCTGAAGATGTTTGTAGCAGTATTTCTTCCCTGTGGAATTTCATTTTTCTCCAACAGCCTGCTGATCCCCTTGTCATACTCATTAAACCAGTCTTAGTGAGCTTTTTCCATAGGTCCAATGGTTCCTTTGCTGGACCACTGCATCATCAAGTGGTTGTTGGTAATGCATAGTCAGTAAGATGTCATTGCTTGGGTCTGGGGTGCATCCATGATGTTATCCATTCTGAAGAGGTTGTTGGTGATTCTTAGGTTGTTAACTTCACACAATGTCAGCAGCATATAATAGCATTACCATTCATAAATAAAGAGCATTGCCATTATCCAGGCAAGTCTTTTAGAACCCACCACACCTTGTGGTCATCATCTACCACTCAAAGTCACCAAGAATGATTAGTTTATCATATTTCATGTTCTGATGATGTTCTTTTGTCTTTTATTCGTTCAACTTCAAGAGGGTTAAACTGCCAGTTTTCTGGTAAGGCAGGCAATTTTTCTGACACCTTTTCTAGTCTCCCAATCTGGGTTAGCAGTTACAGCCAGTTTACAGCTAGACATATCAGTTCATAACATCTTGCTATAGAATACACTCGCAAATAATAAGTATATAAATTAAATTTAAATCTAATTTATATATTAGAATTAAAAAGAATTTAAGCATTAGAGAAAGTAAAGGAAACTTACATGTACCTGATTACAAATTACATACCTTAATGACAGTTTTTAAACTATGGGGAAGGAAAAGAAAAAGATTTAACAGAGTTGCTTACATTTTTCTCGCTAAAAAGGGAAAAAGAGGAAATAAAGCCAAAGAAGCCATAATGAGTCAATATTTCATAGTGGGATGCAACCACCCATGGTTCTGCCCTCCTCATAGAGGCAAGACAAGCAAAATAAAAAATGCTTTGATCATAAATCTCAAATTCTAAAATAATCAGCTGTTAGAATGAAAGGCCTATTTTTATCTAACATACAGGGCTTCCATCATTGTGACAGTTCATCCAGCTTTCCTGAATAATCCATGTTCATGTTCAAGACATCATTCTTGTGAGCAAGAGGTTTGTATCATATGGATGTATATTTTAAGGCAATGTGCCATCTTGAAAAGCAGATGGCAACCTTGTTCCACTTGTTATTTCCCCCAAGATTAATACAGTCACCCCAGTCACTCCAGAGTAAGAATGGGTGCTAAGGAGAGTTGTTAAGCTCACAGAAGCATTAGCAGTGTTCTTTGATTTTTTTTTATTTGACAATTGATTCCCAACTGTAGGCACTCTAGGCCTAAACCACAAAAGCTGTTGTTCCAATCTTGCTTTTACCTCAGGTTGTTGCCTAAGTGTCAGCTCCAAACCTGCTTGCGATTGGCTAGTTGTTTATGTTTATGTTCAAGGTTTGCATTTAACTAATTATTCATATAAACAGCCTGCTCAGTGCTCCTCTTCAATGCTTCTCTTATTTCTGACATCAATAAAAGCAGACAAATAGTCTTCATTGTCTACAATTCTTCTGTCCCTCACTGACTTACTATGAATCTCTTCGTGTTGGAGTGTATATAACATACACACACTTGCAATCATCGTTCTCTCAACAGCTATCACAGTAATGGCACCAGTCATTGAATCTACACCAGGAAAATTACTTAATTCATGCAGTATAACATCCACCCGAACTTCCAAAATATGCTTATTACATCAAGAGTGCTTGCACAACTTGGTGAGCTATTGCACCAAGCTGATTGACATAAGTCATGGCTCCAACACGAGAAATGTCGGTTGAAACAAAGGAGATGATTATAAAACTTCTTCAAGAAGGCAAATCATCACGGAATGTTGCTAAAGATGTTGGTTGCCTTGAAAACAGAAAATGCACAACAAAACAAATGAGGAACAAATGGGCGAAAACTGGAGTTAATGTCTGTGACTAAACTGTAGAATGGAAAGGAAATGGGATTTACATACAGAAAAGCCAAAAGAAAACCATCAGTAACACCTAAACAGTGAGGAGGTTTTCATTAATACACAGAAAGCGAGAAGTTTGGCAACAAGCAAGCTGGCAGTAGGAGAAGACTACTCCAGTTTGATTAGTTGAAATTGGAAGTTGAGGGAGCATTTTGTTTTTTTGTTGTAGACAGGTAATTACAGGTTGCGAAGGCTTCACCTCAAACACAGCACAATTATTATAACTGTTTTGAATTGTTTTCTATATATAATTTCTAAACCATCTGCCCTCATTGGAAAAGTGAATTTCAATTATGCCTTTAAGTTTATTAGTAAAGATCACAGCTCCTCCTGAATGACCCAAGAAGTAGACCCTATGCTCTGTGATGTACAAAACAAAAACAGAGCTTTAAATTATGAAAACCCACATTTTTCATTTAAAGGCAAGTATCAAAAATTAATACAGCAGAAATATTTTAGTATTCAGTGCTGAGGGAAGAATGTATTAGCTACTGTTTAAGGAAACCTGTGGGTACGGGATCCAGTATGTAGGTTGACGAAAAAATCAGTGAAATAAAGTAAATATTTACATTAATAAATAGATAAATACTTTTACACTAATTGAGAGTCTATTCCCGTCAATGAATGAAATTGTTTTGTGATATTTGAAAACCGCAAATCGCATTTGCGCAAACCGCAAATCTGACGGGTTCGAAAAAAAAAAAAAAAAACCTCCATCCGTCTCAGCAACCTGAATTATTCTTTTTGCTGCCTCAAAAGCTCGACGAGTTATAACTGTCGGAAATTTTCTGTGAATGTACAGGGAAATTTTGGCCATTTTGAGTTTCCGCATTGGGAAAACAGTAAATCTTTCGCGATTAAGGCGCACGATTTGACACATTATGCATGGGTCAACCACAAACAGTGCGAGACGAGTTACGGAACTAAATTTGCAGATATAATAATAATAACAATAATAAAACAAGTGGGATAGTAATTCTGTGTTTTGCGTTGCAATCACTACTAAACAGTAGGACGAATCTCAAATATGCCTCAGATCACCAATGGGAAGTTCCCATGGCCGACATCCAACGCGCGTGCGCCATTTTCACGAACCCTCGTGTGTAGGAAGTGACAGCCGGATGACTGAAGTCACGTGGTTTTTGATATGCGCTACCTAAACAGACAATTCGTAAACAGTAGCTGTACTTAGAAAACTCAAAGCATTTCGGACACGTAGGGTATCGGCTCTGTGGTATTGCATTTTAATCATGCAGAACGTTATCAATTCTGTGAAAGGCACGGCTTTAGGGGTGGCTGAGTTTCTAACCCCCGTCCTGAAGGTAAGCCTAACCCGTGCTAACTAGTGTCGTTTGCTAGCTCAATAGCTTCTAAAGTAGACATTTTAGAGGATGATGAGCAGCATCTTTCACCGTCTTTTGCTGTCGTGTAGTATGCATGAAATTCGTATGCAAGCTAACTGATGAACAAGTACAACGTCATAAATTGAACGCATTACTTCAGAGCTTTACTAACTAGTAATTATTATTTGCATAAATAACTGTTAACTTTATGGGTAACTTATTCCTGCATTCACGCAAAATGGGAAAATATGTAATTCCGATTATGGATCAGAAAATGTGTTCGAACTGTAGGAATTAAAAATGTGCAGTGTGCCCGACAAAATAAAGTTTGAAAATCTGTGTTTTAGTTTATATTTCAACTTTTCCCGTAGCGTCCGTATCCTACAGATATTTTCGTGCAAATTAGCTCTATGCAATATACAGATATTATAATGCATCACACAAAATGAAAAAACAAAACAAAAAAACAATAGAGGCCTATCGGGTCGTTTCCCCATCCACTTCAGTTGCCTTGAATTCGTCGTCGGACCGAGATCATGGCGAACACAGTGTGCTTTTGGCACATGCAGGGAACCCATCCCTGCTTGTTCACTCCCTCTTAGTACTGTTTTGACCACTGCAGTGAGAAAAACAATCAAAAGCTACTGCAGGTGGCATTCTTGAGGAACATGGCACCCATTGACTTTGAATTGCAGTTATGTAACTTTAAATTCTACAGTTAATTCAGCTAATATCCATTGTGGGCATATAGGTCACTATGAACTAATGTAAGTTTGAGTTTTGAAAAGTCCCCTTTATCTCAGTAGTAAACTTGAGTAAAATATTAATGTTTTTGTATCAAAGAGAGTTTTCCTCTGTGATATGTACCATCTGCATTTGAAGAAAGTATATATTGTTTGATTAATAATATTAATAACAATAATATGAATTATGCGTTTAGTACTTAACATTTACTTGGCTTAATGCTTTCTGTCATAATGTTTAACATCTCTGTGATATTGACCAGTTTGCTCATTTTTTTTTACGTATAAGATTATCAATACATTTAACCCGTATACTCACAATGTGGTGTTCAGTGGTTTTAGCCTAGCCTATCCAGCACAAGCTTTGATGTGTGTTCTGAGATACTTTTCTTCTCAACACAGTTGTAAAGAGTGCTTACTTGTATTACTACATACGTTCAGTGTAGTAGTGTAGTTGTCCTCTGTGCTACCTCATCAGCAAGGTCTTTCAGCCTGCACACTCCCTGCACAAAGTATGTTTAATTCAATTCAATTCATATTTATTTGTATAGCGCTTTTAACAATGGACATTGTCTCAAAGCAGCTTTGTAACATGAACTAATACAAAGAGTTTAATATGATACAAAAATTAATTTTTGCATTTCCAAATCACAAATATCACTTCAATGTAATAAATATCTAAACTTTTTCAAAAAGGATTTTGGACCCTTGTGGGGCTATGTTTCTAGCCTGGTGTCCTTGTGAGGTTGGGGGGGGGGGGGGGGGGGGGGGGGGGGGGGGGGGGGGGGGGGGGGGGGGGGGGGGGGGGGGGGGGGGGGGG
>JAOTRN010034472.1:0-18146 GCA_028566695.1 Bagroides melapterus | reverse complement strand
AGAATTAGTTATTATATTTATTTTAGATCCTTATTTCTGATATTTAAAGTGACAAGCCCCCTGAATAACTTTTTATATTGTACTGCAGAATATTCTACATATTAATTAATTATTGTTACTGTTAGAATATTATATTATTTATGTTATTTACTGCTATTTACACTCAATTTGCACAGGTTACTTAGAAAATTAGCATTATGCACATATGTCATATGCATATGTCATATTCTACATGTGCACATACTGTAGAAGTACATAGCCCATATTTCTAATAGTCTTTTATTTCTATTCTCTTCAGCTTAGTTTTATTTATTTGTTTGTGTGTATGTATGTGTGTCACATTCGTTGTGTATAGCAAAGAAAGAATTTCATTGCACAGGGAAACTTCCTCACTGTGCATATGACAATAAACGCTTTGAATCCTTTGAATCCTTGAATCCTATAGGTTTATATTTTTACAGTAGTAAATAGGACATATCTGTAAATGTACTAATTAATATAAAAGGAATTACTTATTCATGAATTTACATAATAAATTACAATGGAATAAAGGAACACACTTGCACAATACCCATACTGTAGGTAGATACCCTGAAAATTTGAATCTACTGTAGTTTCCGAAAGTGAATTTGCATTTTAAAACAAGCTTATGATTCACGTTAGTTATTTATTTGCTTTTACTGGGTCATTATAAGATTTCAGAATGCTAAAGTAACAGCAGCAACAACATACCATATTGTAAAATAAATGATCTATAAATCATCCAAATGTACAAGCCTGTTTTCCACAGTTTAACATATTTCCTAGTTTAAGGATTATTGTTTTTTTTTAAGCACACTAACCTTTTACATGAATGAATATCCTCTCCTGTCCCAAACACCTGTCAGGGGGTGGGATGATGTTGTCCACAGTACACGTGTAAACACCTGAATTATTTATCTGAAGATTTAAGATCTGAAAAGATATTTCCTCTGTTTTTGGATTCCATTTAAATCTGATGTCTTCATTACAGAAATATTTAGTCCAGGATGTATTTAAATACATGTATTTACACAGTTGATGTTTTGTTTTCAAAGATGCTGTTAGAGATTGACTGCTGTTTTTGCTGTAATGGCAGTTGATGGTGGTTGACTCTCCCTGAGAGATCTGATAGTGGCTGATGTTCTCTGTCTGATTGACTTCAGTGCAACTCTGTGTACTTATAGCTGGGGGGGAAACACAGTTCAGAAAAAAAGATTGTATTAATTTTATTCCACAAGCCATAAAATGTGTGTAATTTATACTGTCTATTATGCTATTGTAATATAATATTTAAGTAACACTAATCTTTCCCATTAAATAAGATAATAACTCTTTGATGAACAGAACACAAAATTATATTACCTGACGGATAACACAGACTCATCAACATGGAACAGATAAAACATCTTACTGGTGTCTGTAAATGATACAGAAATTAGTTTATACTTAGAAAATCAGAATCTTAAGAAAATCATGGTAATAAGCATGGTTAGATGATTCAGGTGATACTTACTGATGTATAAACCATGAAATATATTGTACACCGATACAGTAACATCTTTCTCACCATTGTAGACAAAGCTGCATTCATGGACACGTTATTGTAGTTATCATTCTACTTCATGCAGCCTGAAATAAAGCAGGACTTTGAGCTCTGAGGCAGGTTTGTGGCTACAGTTTCCTTTTTCTGAAATGCAAGTCAACAGTTTCTTCACATCTAGAGTAACTGCATGGTAGACCCTTCAGAAAGATTTTTCTTTTGGTGACAAATATAAATATATTTAAATGATAGATCATAATGTGATATAAGGTGAGGAAAAATCACAGCTCAGAGGTCTTGGCATGGCAGAAAGGTTTAATTCTCTACAAAATGGTACAAATCACAGTGAGTGATTACTCTAAAGTGTTTACACAGAACTTCTATTCCATATTATTTCTCAGACCATGTTTCTTTTTAATGACCTTGTGTATATTCACCAAGATCTACTGTAAATTTTTATCATTTATGATCGAAGCAGGGGTCTAGTTTCAAAAATTTATTTTATTTCAATTTCAGTTTCAATTATTTTTTACAAGTGATACGACTTACAGATGTGACAAACTTTTTCACTCTTTATGTGCGGAGGTGGACCTGCAAGGTAATTTTATAAAGAGCACAGGAAGTGGGCAACAAATGTGCCATATATACTATCCCTACTTAATTCTATCACGAGAAGACAAAGGTTGTGTGGTAGAGGTAAAGTGCTGTTCTTGCATTTAGCCACATTATCTTTAATCACCATCTGCATACATCCTAACTTGCTATTTAAAAAAAATCTAAATGTAAACATGTAAACAACTCATTTTTTTTTCAAGTGAAAATTATTTTAATGTACATATGCATGGAAATGTAACCAAGAAGTGATCAAAAGTCATAACATTCTGCCTGAGATTTGGCCTGTGATGTTTACTGAAGAATTTTGAAAATGAAAAGTCTAAAAGTTGTCTTCAATTCGTTTTCAGTAAATGTAAATGATTTAATCTGCAGCTGAAAACATGCTTGCATTGTTTAATAGTTCATATTTCTGTATCTACTGTTATTATTATTGTTACGCCTCATTTAACCTGACATGTGGGCTCTGAGGTAGATCACAGTGGTCAGAGTTTCCTTCATGTGAAATATGATGACATTTAGCCAAGACACACGAACACTGCACACACACGTATATAGTAAGTAAAGTGCACAGAGTTTCTACGAAAACAAAAAGCCCACCACCGGATAACAGAACACTTCACAACGCCTCAGAACACCTTACTGTATAGGTTAAATATTGTCTGTGCTGTTGGTGTGCATGCAGCTCACCAGACCATGTACTACATTTTTCATATTGCTGTTGTCAAGTAAGAAGTGTGTATTCTATGTGTATGTTTGTATATATATACGTATATATATATATATATACACAGTATATGTGTGTGTGTGTGTGTGTTCAATCATCACTGATGGATTTGATCTAAAATGGAACGTTTTATACAATCTTGTCAGCTTGTCAGTCCAAGTCTGCTCAAGTGCGTGATGCCACAAAGCAAAATTGGGACATACCATATACTAAGAAACTCATGTAGATATTTAAATGATTCTACATTTCTAAAGTTGTCAGTAATATCATTTGTAATGAAAATTGCTGTTCTTGTTTAAAATGAGAAAAGTGTGAAAATAAAAGTGAAACTATTTACTACAGAGTTCAGATTTTGTGCTGCACTGTGTGTGTGAGTGTGTCTGCATCAAAGTGATTAAAGATTATAACAATATATACAAGCAGTTGTATACAGATATGATTTGTTTTTATTGAGCATGGATGTCAGAAATGTTAAAGTGTTTTTCTAAGTGTGTCAAACAGAGGGAGACGTGGTGAGGCCGCCGTTGATCTTACATGGAACAGGCCGATGGTTTCCCAGTGTTGAGTACACCTGGGTCTGCACTGCACAATGGGGCACATGCTCAGGCAATGGAGAATCTCCTACTGGAGACTGTAAATAAAGTCTTCTTCCTACAACAGTATTGAAATATGTTCAGTATTCACAAAG
Organism: Bagroides melapterus; assembly: GCA_028566695.1. Classification (NCBI taxonomy): domain Eukaryota; kingdom Metazoa; phylum Chordata; class Actinopteri; order Siluriformes; family Bagridae; genus Bagroides; species Bagroides melapterus. The sequence goes on along the minus strand of JAOTRN010034472.1, from coordinate 14,558 downwards.
GGCTGTTTTCTCAGCTCAGCAAATCACCTGCATTTCCTTGAGTAAAATCATCTAAAACATCTAAGACATAAATGCAAGTAAGAATTACCAATTTTCCACCCACTAGCTAACTCTCAAGGAAGGTGGGGAAAACACTTGCTTTCTCTGTAACCTCTGAATCTTTTCACACTAATAATTTGTTATAAAAGCAACATAGCGAAAATAACGACAAGGAAGGAAAAAACAAAAATAATCAAAACTCCACAATGACCACAGTGTCATGTATGAGACAAATACTTACGCATCTTTTCAAATGGCTTCTTCTGTAGTGTAACTTATGACGTTTTGCACATTATAACTTAAAATGTTTAGCAACACTTGTATTATAACACGATTATAAATGATCAAGAATTTACGTATAATGCATTATTAGTGCTTTATTAGAGATAAATAGTTTTTAAAACACTTACACCAAATCATTAACAAGTTAAAAAGAAATAGAAAAACAGAAGCAGATTATATTATTATTATTAGAAGCAGTTCTAATGATTTACGAATATGTTTCCTATAATATACAGGTCAGTGCATGAAGAAAATAAATGACACTTACTGAGATGTTGATAAAAGCCTGTGATGATTAGTCCTATGCCAGCCATCAAAACACAACTGATCCCAGCAAATGCTGCAAACAACCCTAAAAATGAAGTTGAATAAAATTGTATAAATACAAAATTTGGCTTAAACCCGTATAATCTGGAAATCCTATCTCAGAGATATAAACCTGGTAATGCCTGTTCTCGCTCAGTGCACTCAGTGGAGGATATGTTGACTGTGATGGGTTGGCTCAGGGTTGAGTGATTGACCCTACAGAAGTACATCATCTTATGTGGTGTTTGTGATGACAGGTGAAGGTACGACATGAGGCTGTAGGATCCATCTGTGTTGTTTATATAGTTCCAGTTGATGTCAGAAGTGTTCTGATTTTTTTCATATGCACATTCAAGTGAAGTGTTCATGTAACTGATGTATTCTCCGTCTCTCAACCAGACCTGCTCCAGATCGACAGGATAAAAACCTTCAGCAGCACAAACAATTGTGGGAGCTCTGTCAGGCCTCCTGACACATGATATAGACACTAATGGGTGAGCTACAGGAGAAAAATGAAAAGACAAATGTGCTAAGAAATATTATTTATACACAAACTCAAGCTATATATTATTTGTATTTCTCTGATATTGTTACAGATTCTATTGATTTGATTGATCAACTTGACATCTTTACGGTTCTGAACTTGGTTTTGTGGTTACAGGCTCTGCTTATAGCTGAAGCTTGATGAAGTCAAAAAAAGTTTTAAACCTTGTGTTGTTACTGACTGTGGGAAAATATCTGGTTCAGTTATTTACTTTTAATACAAAATAGTATGTAGTATGTAGTTCCAAAAATTAAGTCACCCCGAAGTCAAGTTTTCTTGTAATTTTAACTTTATTTATCTGCTGCAGTACACAGTGAAATGAAACACTGTTCCTCTAGGACGTTGTTGCTACATAAAATGCAGACACACTACACAATACTACAATAAAGTAAGCAATCTATCACGTTAAAATTACACAGAATATGAATATTAATATATTTGGATAGTCATTAATGAAATCAACAAATCTAATCATCTTACCTATTACATGAATGAAAATCCTCTTTGTTCCTACACATCTTGTAGGAGGTGGTACGTGCTCCTCCACAGTTAATGTGTAAACACCAGTATTACTTATTTGTAGATTTACCAGCTCAAAAGCTATTTCCTCTGTTTCTTGAATCCAAAAAAATCTGACATGGCTTTCACATGATGATTTAATCCAGGATTTATTTTGGAAAATGTACGAACACAATAAATGTTTTTTTCTGAAATATACAACAGAATGCAAACTGCTGTTTGTGCTGTAAGGAATTCTGACTGTGATTGGCATTCGCAGATGAGCCGACTGTGTTGTATTCGATTGAGAGCATTTCTGTGTTTTCGTGGCTAAAAATTCATTTGAAAAAAAAAAAAAAAAAAACGTTATATATTTAATTTATTTCTTTATTATTTAATGCAGGACAAAGAAAATGAGAGCAGAAATGGAAATGTATTACCTGAGGGAAATAACAGAAGCATCCACACAGAGCAGATAAAGCAGCACGTCTTTATTGATGACTATAAATTTTAGAGAAAAGGATCAATGAGTACTAGACAAGACAGCTTTTTTTTTTTGCTGAAAACAAATTGTGATTTTAAATTGCACACAATCTTTGGCACATGATGTATAAAGCAAATAATTTTTGACATAACATATAAACCATACTCATTATAGACTTTCTCACCATCTCAAACTGCAGAACATGCACCCTGTACGTATCCATTGCTCTGGTAAACATTCTGTCTTCTACATCCTGAAATGAACTCTAAGGTCTGTTGCTACAGTTTCCTTGTTGTGAAATGCAGTGGCAGTTTGTAAGTCACTGCCAGTGTGTTTACAGCTACAACGTTATTACGACTATGTTGAATTGTCTGAATCCAAGTGTTAATAGCAGTGTTTTAATTAAAAGTATTATGTTTATTCTGTATTTAATATCAGGCTCTGGCAAGACACAGTCACGCTACAGCAGAATCTGAAAACTACAATAAAAGTATGTAAAGTAAAACCCTTGAATCTCATGAAAAGACCTGGATCAAGCATTAATCCTGTAAATAATATAGACAGACCTAAAGTGGTCATGTATTCTTTAAATAGATCTTATATTCCATATACCATTCCCAGAATATTTCCAATACTGTGAAACACTGGGCATATTATGTCTTTGTTTATACAGAACCAGAAATAGCAAGAAAGGTCTACATTTTTAGAATTAGAAAAAAACCCAGAAAAATTAGAAAAACCAACATCTTAGACCGAGGTTATTTTAGAGTTACAACAGAAGTGTGATTATTACATAACATGAGACGAGACATAAGATAACATTTTCATTCTTTACATGTGGGGGTGGACTCCATGGTGAAGTTCATGAGAACACAGGAAGTTTGTGACAGAAAAACATACACTACACAAATGTCCTTATTCAATTCTATCGCCTTTAACCACAAGCCCGAGAGGAAATTAATTTTCAGCACAGATACTGCATGAGACATGTAAAGGCTAGTCTAAAAGATGATGGTAGCTGAAGGTGGTTTAATACTGGACTGGCTTGTGTAAGTATTTTGCCTCATGGTGAAGGATCCTGGTGAACAACCAGACCATAACTGTGTAATCTGACACACCACTCACACCACTTCATAGGTCTTTTGTCACATCGTCGTCATCGTCAAGGGAAAAAGTCAACACGTTTTATAGTAGTTGAAATCTTGAGATGCTGATAGATTTGTGATAAGTGCAATGAAGTGGAACAAAGGTGGTAAGTGTGAAGATCTCACTGCGTTGTGTGCAGGTGACAGAAGACTCGTGCAATTTGATGTAACATTTCAAGGAAGGCCACCATAATATTTTGTTTTAGATGATCTTTGTATTTCTGGGTGACCAGAGAGAAGTACAGGTAAGTGTAAACCCAGTTAATATGTGCTATGTGTATATGATTGAGGGATTCAGAAAATAGATTGAGATTCAGAAGCACTTTATTATGAACATACAGACATACAAACTTAAAGTCAACCAACACAAACAGAGAAACCACAAGATGACACGGTATAACCATGTTAAAGAGTAAGCTCAATAATAACCTGAGGTTACAGATATGCACAATTATAGAAAATCAGCAGAACTTCAAGGCTAATAATTCCTTCAGCACATCATGTGCTGCTGAACTTAATGGGTTTATACTGTACAGTATACTGTGACATGCAGGTGGCTGGTAGAGGCTGAACTAAAATTTGGGAGATTCTGACCTCTGCTGGCAAGGAGGAGTGCTCTCTCATGTTATTCAATAGTAACAGAACTTCACGTCATCAAAACTTCTTTCTTGGTAGAAGATATATTTGTTTCAATTTGCACTGTTGAAGGTCTAGACCCGATTTGAAGAGACAAGTTCAGATGCATCAGCACTAGACCAGCCACGTCGAGCAACTGAAAGACACCAACAGCAGTAGTTTATAATATTACATGACAACCCATGCAGAAAATGACTGAAAAGACAATGTATATGAAACAATATGTATAAACACAAACATACTGAAACATTGGTAGTAAATCTCGATGTACAAAGTAGTGCAAATCAATAGGCCCAAAAGTGTCCCAGTGACCATAAAACGCACAGCCGAACCTGTAAAGATATCAACAATATTAGAAGCACTCTATATTCTGCACTTAATCCAATACCAGCCAAAATAACAGTAAAATTCATTCCTTAAACTGATGAACAATTACTTTTTCTTTTTTTTTTTTTTTTTAATTAAAGGGCCTTCGAGACATAATAGTTCGTTACTATGAATTCAACCAGATACATCCTCAGACTCTTGAAAAATTTGGCAAATATATCACTGTAATAAATATTATTTCAATAATGCAGTGTGATTATTATTTTGTGTTTAATATCTGCTTTGCATTGGAGCCTTGAATTTAATGTTCTTCAGGTAACACTTTCTAATAACTGCACAATATTAAGCATTACTTAAGCATGAGTAATTAATTAACAGTAACATTCATTTAATTAAAGCTTACTCTTCTTCAAATTGCTTTCAGTCTGATCTGTAACAGACAACAAAAGAAAAGTACACATAATTTAATTTTACATTTTTTTTTTTTTAGAATTTTACAATTTTTACATTTGTTTTAATTTTTCATAGTATGAACAATTCCAAAGCCATTGTATAAAAATAATGGCGCTCAGTGTTAAAGCATAAAAAATACATACCAGCAGGAAAACATTTTTTCTTCAATACTCACAGATATTAAGAAATCACTTCACATAAAAACATCAAAGCATGAATGAAATCATAGCTAAATAAAAACATTTTGGTATTTACACATATCTTCTCACGTGGACTAGTTTGATCAAATAAATGTCCACATCAGACAGTAGGTAAAATAGTCACCTGAGTTACGTGGGAGTTTGAGGCTCGTGCTGTAATTTGTGTGACTGTTTGAGTAACTGGCATGACAAGTGAGTGTTTCTTCATCTGTCCAGTTCGGTCTGCAGAGCATCAGAAAGCTGCTCATATTGCTGGACTCATGATGGTAAAGAAGCTGAGCTGCTCCGATCCATGTGAAGTTCACCTGCTGTGGATTCAAACCCTGCAGAGAGCAGAGCAGCTCCACACAGGAGGAGTTAGTGCTGTTCATCAGCTGCAGGGTGAAAGATGGAACTGAAGCGGGGGAGAGAACTCAGTAAGTCATGGAGATGTTTCCTCAAGGAATCATACAATGTAGTACAGGGTGAATAAGATTATTATGTTCACTATTATCATAGAAAGTGGCAGAAAAGCATTTACAATCAAGGGCACAGTAAAATATGATAATAATTACCATTAACTTTAAGACTCAGGGTTGTAGATTTGTTCATTGTTGGTGGTGGTATTACTCGGGTCAACAAACATGTATAGACACCAGCATCACTGCTTTCAACACCTGTTAAATTCAGCCCTAAAGGTTCTGTATTTACTCTAAACCGAGGTTTACATTCAGGGGCAATATTATTTCTACTGACAATAAAATATTTACATAAAAGTCCTCCATCCTTTTTCCACTCCATATTGGTCCTGTATTCAACACCGTACTCTAACAGGGTATTACATGGTAGAAAGGTAGAATCTCCAATAGACGCTGTAACGTTCTCTGCACCTACAGAGTGAAAGTAAATTTGAAAACCATTAAATACAATCATGTAGAATTATGCTTTAATAACTAATAACTTGTTTCATCTACAAATACCTACTCTCCAGTTACAAGGGCTGGACAAAAAGACAATATGAAATTATTATTTCTATAAATTGTTATGGTACAAGTAGTTTTGGTGTTTCTATAACATTTAGGTTTAGAATACCACTGTCACTGAGGAGCTATCACTGTTTTCCTGACAAAATATTCCAATGATATACAGTACATTTATTAGTTATGACGGCTGACAATTTTCTCTTCATGTATCTAAAAATGGCTTCTAATCCAACAAAAATAAAAAAGCAAGTTAGACAAGTTAGTACAAATAGAATCTTTGTAATTTAGCTATTGTATTAACTGGCAGCAACATTTTTTTTTTTTTTTTTAAATATAATAGCATGTTTTAAAAAGTTACATATTACTTCAGTACACTGGTTCATCAACACTGCAACATAGTTTAAAACTAAAGCAAATGAAAGCAAACACCATTATTATAGATTTATTGTCTACATTTTAAAACCTAATGATATAAATTGACTCATCATTTAAAAAAGGAATGAATTAGCTTACCAGCATTTGTAGAGTAGCAAAAAAGAAGAGCTAGAAGAAAGCACAAGAGCTGCCGTGAAAACATGATTAAAAAAAGTTTTAAACAACGATAGGTAGGTCAGTTTATTAGATCTAGTGCCCTCCTACACACACACACACGTCACATTACATCACGTCACATTACATCCGTCCAAGCTCTCACCTCCAACCACTATAAATGAGAAATAACATGTCAGTCCAGGTTAGGAAGACTGAATACAATTACAGTTAAGGTTTGATTTTCCAACAGTTAAAGTAAGCTTTAAATCATTTATGCTAAAGAGCATACAATTTTAACTTTAAATTTATATACAGAATAAATTATTCAAATCTCTAAAGAATAGATTTGCCAACATGTAAAGTTTGCATATAGAAATTGAGAATATTTGTAAACATAAATACACACAATCAAAGGAAATATGTAATTTATTGATTAAATAAATCTTATAAATAATCTTAGTTAAGTTCTGCTTTCTGAAGAACTGCAATGGTACTTTCAGGAATACAGGAAACACAGACCACAGTATTTCATAACAGCATTACATGACATCAGATAAAAGCAAAAACACTCTTTAGAAGGTACCATTTTTCTACCTGATTAATTCGTATCAGAAACACACACATCATGATCACTGACTGTAAAAATAGTGTAACGGTCAGGAGACACTGTGTACCGAGAATCACACCCAAAGGCAGGATCAAGTTAAAACAAGGCTTTAATTAACAAAAGTAAAATAAAATGTGACATAGAACACAGGACAAATACAACATGAGCAACAAAATATAACAGTAACACTAGAACCTGTAAACACATCTGACTGTACCGTGCGAACACAAAACAACAAATGACAGACAGATACAACAGGGCTGGTATATAGGGCAAAACATTAGTGTAAATGGGGAACTGATGATATGGCGGGAAAGCAGAACAATGGTGTGGCACATCACACAAAGGGAGGGGTTAAACAAGACTGTCCTATTTCACCCTTAAGATTTGCTCATTATGATGCAGAGACGTTGATTATTCTTATTAAAAATTCAAATATTAAAAGATTAAATATTAAAAGAATGTTTTCCTGCAGCAAGTTGTTATAAGTCAATTAACAGGCAACACAAAATTATTTTTAAAATCTATTGATCAGATTCCTAAAGCAATTTTTTTCAAAGCCTTTTTTTTTTTTTTTTCAAAATTTTCAGGTTTAAAACTTAATGTTGACAAGTGTGAAATGAGACTATGACTATTCATAAAAAAACCCTTAAAGTTGCTTATAATATCCCAAGGACACACATTCCCAAGGACGAGGGCATTAAAGCAAAGCAAAATATCTGGAACAGATGGAACAATTGCAAAACTTGATTTATAGATGCAGAGACATCTATATTTGGTAGGATTTACTTAAAAAAGGAAAGTATTGCCAGACACATATATCTAGCATCTTGCCTCTTTACTTCTAATACAGCCATTAAGACCATTCATCAAATTAATTTATGAATGCTATGCTGAAAATTAAATTGGTTAAATGGTTTATAGCAAATCAAAATCAGTTTCTGTGTCCCCAAGAGTATATTTGAGAGATTGGGTGGAATTAATTTCCTATTAAAATGTAATTTTATGGTTTCAAAATTGCTGGTCGAATGATCTCGTTTTATTATATTGGACATGGTTCTATAATCATAACTTTATACTACACAGAATTTCAGTTTGGAATAATAGATTTGTTTTATCCAAACATAATCCATATGCAATCTTGTTTGGCTTGAAAAGGGCATTTGGTCTCTGGTTTACTTCATGGATGGAGATGGGATTGTTTGGTGTAAAACTCTGTTAATGAGGAACTGACATGTTTTTGCTTTCTCTCTTAAAAAAAACAAAACAACAACAAAAAAACCCATCTCACATAGGGAATAACGAACAAAAAAGCCGGCCATGATGAAACACATGCCAGGACACTATGTTGGTCTGTCAGGGAACAGTCAGTAAAAATTTGAAAAAACAATAAATAAATGAGACTAACATAACACATTTCAGAACTTTTAATGTGACCTATAACCTGTACAACTCAATTGAAAAAGAAACTTTTTTTTAATAAAAATAAAACACTAATATAATACAGAGTTTCGGCACACCTGTTCCTAATGTGTCCTGTTATGTGTTTTTTATTTAAGCCTGCCATGCTGCACTTTAAGGCGCGGAATCCCCATCCTTTGTTTTGTCGTTGTCCGGCGTGTTGTCTGTTAAGTTTAAGTTCCTTTTTCAACCAGGTTTTTCCCCTGTGTTTCCTGGTCATGTTTTATATGTTAAATAAATCATGCTTGACGCTATCCCTGTGTGTGGGTCTGGACCTTTTTATTTTATTTTCCCCGTTTTACTGACACAGTTTGCATTGAACAGTAATATTTTTGTATTTACACTCTATGAAATCAAAATAATGTATGTATTTCAACCACACTCGTCTGCATCCATTTTAGCTCTCCAAAGATTGATTAAAGTGCATGCTCTTTAACTGATTCTGCTGTGCAAAACACGATTTTTAAATGCAACACTACATTTGTAACGATAGTAACGTAATGTTGTTGACATGGGTAACAGTAATCAAATTACAATCACTGTGTTAACAAGAAATGTAATTAGAATACAGTAACACGTTATACCCAACTCTGTCTATGACACAGTGAATGGCGACTGTTTATCAATTCCAGGTTTGCATAATCACTAGGTGACTGTGAATGTGAGAATGAGTGTGTGCACTGGGAACTGAATTTCATATTTGTAGGATTTGATTTTGGTTAGAAAGTTACAGGAAAGCAGTCAATAGATTACTGTCGTAACCCCGGTTCTCTGAAACATTGAGTGAAGAGATCCACCTATGGGAAGGGCATCCGTACCTGACCTCTGCAGAAACATCCAATTGCACCAAGCCTGGCTAGACAGACAGGAGCGCACAGCCAATGCCCAGTAAGGCCCCGCCCCTTACCTGAGGGCATAAATGACCTGTGAGTGCTCCCATTCTCCAGTAAGTGTATTCGCTTCTCGTGCGGCAAGCGGGGCAAAGCTGGCGAATCTCTCCACTCGATGTTTCAAAGAACCGGGGTTACGACAGTAACTTATTGTTCTCTTTGTTTGTATTGTCTCTCTGTATTGTTCTCTTTCCTCATCTCGTGTTCAAGATCCACCTATGGGAGAGACATGGACAGCTCCCCGATTGCCGGATATACTCACAGCGAGGTACCGTAAGCCAGAGAAAGGACGGTCGCCCCCGAGGAGGCAACGCCTGAAACCTCCCAAAAAACACCCACCCGGCCATCCCGACATACACACGCAATGTCAGTGCACATGCAGGACACGAAGCATGTATGAGGCACACACATGCACATAACCTGGGAATATTCACACGCACGTCCAGGCAAAAAAGTAATACCAGGCCCATTCAGCCAGGCTTCCTTTACCACAGGGCAGACTAAGAAAGGAAGGAGGGAGGGTTACGAAGAACCTATCTCCAAAATGGAATGCGCTACTGAGGTTCTGGTGACATCCAGCTGGAAATAACGCAAAAAAAAAGGAAAATTATATGGTTAAGACTATTTTAGGCTTAATTAGTAAATATGTCTAGAAATAAGATTAATAGGCCTATTGACTCTTTAAAGGTTTAATTGAAGTATATTCATTTGCTATCACTTTTGTAGTGTAGCTGAATTTTGTTTTAAAACCGTTTCCTTCAAGCTCTTAGTGTTGTGAAACTTAATCCTTGAAAAGGAAAATTAATAAAACATTTTGAGCATTTTTACTTAGTTTGAATACCAGGTTGATAAGAAAGTCACACATCAAGGATAGTGCTGCTTGCTGTAAGAAATATCTCAGTTAAAGCACATGAGTAGAAGGTAAGTTAAGTTACCTCAACAATCTGAATATAATTTGCATAATTCTACCAGCATACAAGGTAATGTTCCCTCTAAATAAAGTAAACTGCAGCATGGCTACTGACGGTGATTTCCGGCAGAAACCACAAACAGACCAAACCAATACTAAGACAGGAACTTGCACAGCACAGTATGTAGTCTGTACTTTGACCTTTTATAAATGGCGTCTTATATAAGTGGTAGGCAAATTATGCTATAAAGAAAAATCATATAGCTACATTCAGTTACTGTTGAGTTCGCACACTATTGTGGTGGTGTTGGGGTAACAGTGTTGAATAGAAATGTGTTGATAATACAGTAGGACTCATGTTACGGACGTACAAAACCACACACTCACACGTGGAGATTTCTTCAAATCCTTTTTAAACAGAAAAACAGAAATAATTCAATTGGCTGAAGAATGTACAGTATTGCAGATAGTCACATATTCTGTCACATATACTGTGGTACGGAAAGCAAAGGGGGACAAAATACTATGTCTGCAATACTATTAACAGCCACAAGAGCTTCTCAGCGATGAGCCAAAAATACTTCTCAGCTCCAGGAGGAAGAACCCTACACCGGAGGAAACGGGCTGTCTCACATGATGAATGGTAAGTTACCGAGTTTTTCCGTATTCGTTTAAGCACGAGCGATTTAAACACCGGATTATGAAAATAGTGGTAATCAAGAATATTGCTGATAGTGTTCATAGATTTTGGCAGAAGTTATTTGCTCGTTATTCTTTCGCTAACAGCTTGACATACATGAACCTAGCTGTTGTAGGAAAGTCCGAGTCCGTTCCCGTTTTCCGTACGCATTTTGAGCTTTATCTTGCTACAACACAATATTCCCTACAGTATTAAAGTTGTTGAAACTTGCACCAAAACTGACATTAAACGTGTTAAAACTTTCAAGGCGATGATTTATTTATTCAGCAAATAGAGTGAAAGGAATTGGAAAGAAAAGAATCGGCACTAATTAACCGCTTGGGTAATGAATTAAGTTTATTATAATAAGGCAAATGCTGGATTAACTTTTTTACGTTAGCAAGAGTTACATAGTTTTCTAAAAGTTTACTAAAGTTAGATCATGCCGACAACAAAGATTGCTGTTTTTATGCAGCTAGTTATGTCTATGTTGCTAAAGAATCAGCGTTCCAGTGTTTTGCGGTTTTGGTATTTTTATCTCAGACTTGTTTCCCTTTCTAACCTTTTTTGTTTTGATTTCAAGAAGCTAATGTTATTGATTAAATCTGTACAAAGAATATTTGATCTGGAAAATTGGATGTCTTTATTCAACTAAATACAAATTCACATATTCATTAAAACAGATAAGCTTTTAGCCTGTTAGTTACCGCTCCTCAATCCTAAGGTATAATGTTGTATTATGAATTATAATGAATTATAATATTATAGTTAATATATAAATAAAATGAATTATAATATTATAGTTTGACTGAAATTACATGGTTTTCACAATGCGGATGTTTAGAATATTTCTGCTTTCAGCTGATTTAGGGTGATTTTAGGGAGGAAAAAATGAACACAAAAGGGATGAGATTCCTTTTATTAAGGAACTTAGAACAGAACAGATGCTGTTATAAAATGAAAGATTTTTTATTATTATTTTTTAATAAATGTGCAAATATGTATAGGTCTCTTCATCTCCACACAGGAACACGGAGGAAGGAAGCTCCATCTGACCTGCTACCTGACAGTGAGCTCCACTACAACACCGTGGAGAATAAAGACGAGGGCTTCAGCCCCAATCAGCTGGATGTGCTGCACTCTATCACTGAGCATTTCAGAGGCAGACGGAGTAGGGAGCAAATATCTGAAGACATTTGTGTGAGGTGTTTGAGCTCACTAACTTAGAGAGCACCTCAGCCTCTTTGTGGACCTCATCTCCTACTTTGGAGTTCATCCCGATGATGTTGATGATTATGGCATACCACAAGACTCCCAAATCTAGATCAATACAGATACCAACCTGTACCCTGCAGATATTTCTTGACTGTGTTGAAAGCCTCTTGGTGCTTTACACGGTAACCATGATTGTTCCCAGCCTCAGGAGCCTTCACTTTAATTGGATGTATTAATATTTGTTTAATTTCAAATCTTAATGGTAAAATATGTCAAATATGCTTAAGACATAAATGACTTAAATGTATGACATTGTACAGTAGGATATGAATTGTGTATTTAGGATGTATGTTTTAGTACAATATATATTTATCATATCTGTATATATTAAATTTGTAGGCTAGACAAATTAATGCTAAAGTATGTGATAGTTTGTAAGTATAATTTATTGATTGCTTTATTGCATTTATTTTTTTAAATGATCAATGATCAATAATAATCAATAAATTATCTAATATCAATAAATTATTTTTTGTTCAAAACCAATAAGTGTCTTACACTTTAAGCACTTCTCTTTTGTGCCCATTACATTGGGTCTCCTTGGTGTTGCAAGTTGCAACAACCTTTTCTGCATCTAAAAAGTCACTCATCTTTTTTGCTATATTGCTGTGATATGGACATGGTTTTGTTTAAGTACATTCAAAGCAACTAAAACAATGAATTTCACATTATCAAAATAAAAAAGATACTTGTTATGACTACTGATTAGACAAAACCTAATGCACACAATAATACACATGGTAACTTTAACTTTAACCTTTAACCCATCTTCAATTTTAAATATATAGGATATATACTGCATTCCAAATTATTATGCAAATTATATTTTTCTCTGATTTTCCTAATTAGTCAATGCAAATGACAGTCAGTATAATTTTCAAGCCATCAACCCCTAGGGTATAATATCGATTTTTTTCAAAAATAAAAAACTCAAAATGCAGCGTTCCAAATTATTATGCACAACAGAGTTTGTGGACATTTTATAGGTTCTAAAGAACTGAAAATGGGCATTTGTTGAATTTGCATCCTAACAAGACAAAGTCCATGTTAACATTCAGTAGGACCCCTTCTTTGATATCACTTTCACAATTCTTGCATCCATTGAAATTGTGAGTTTTTGGATAGTTTCTGCTTGAATTACTTTGCTGGATGTCAGAATAGCCTCCCTGAGCTGCTGTTTCTATGCTAACTGCCTCCCACCCACATAAATCTTTTGCTTAAGGATGCTCCAAAGTTTCTCAGTAGGGTTGAGGTCAGGGGAGAATGGTGGCCACACCATGAGTTTCTCTTCTTTTATGCCCATAGCAGCCAAGGCCACAGAGGTATACTTTGCAGCATGAGATGGTGCATTGTCATGCATGAAGATGACTTTGCTACAGAGCACAGAGTTCTTCTTTTTGTACCATGTAAGAAAGTGGTCAGTCAGAATCTCTATATACTTTGCCAAGGTCATTTTCACACCTTCAGGGACCCTAAAGGGGTCTACCAGCTCTCTCCCCATGACTCCGCCACCTCCTTGCTGACATCGCAGCCATGTTAGGACATCCACTACTCCATCCATCTGGACCATCCAGGGTTGCACGGCACTCATCAGTAAACAAGACTGTTTGAAAATTAGTCATGCATGTCTGGGCCCACTGCAACCTTTGCTGCTCGTGAGCATTGGTTAGGGGTGGCCGAATAGTAGGCTTATGCACAACTGCAAGCTTCTGGAGGTTCCTACACTTTGAGGTTCGCGGGACTCCAGAGGCACCAGAAGCTTCAAATATCTGTTTGCTGCTTTGTAATGGCATTTAACAGCTGCTCTGTTAATCCGATGAATTTGTCTGGCAGAAACCTTCCTCGTTCTATCTTTATGTGCACAAACCCGTCTGTGCTCTGAATCAAGCACAAATCTCTTCACAGTTCAATGATCTAGCTTAAGTTTTCCTTGAAATATCATACCTCGTCCAAGGCTTTGCACTATTTGATGCTTTTGGGCAGCAGAGAGATCCTTTTTCTTCCTATATTGCTTGAAACCTGTGGCCTGCTTAATAATGTGGGATCATCTGCCAAACAAATTATCACAGGTGTCTGAGATTGACTTCAGTGATCCAAAGAGCACTGAGACACATCTAATTTGCATAATACTTTGGAACACAATGTATATAAATATATATAGGTTACATTTTCACCATCTCCTTTTGTATCGTCTGGTGTGTCTGATTGTGTACCTTTGTTTCCTGAAGACACCCGCAGGTTTTCCAGCACAGGTGCAGGGGGGGGGGGGGGGGGGGGGGGGGGGGGGGGGGGGGGGGGGGGGGGGGGGGGGGGGGGGGGGGGGGGGGGG
>JAOTRN010034218.1:0-18198 GCA_028566695.1 Bagroides melapterus | reverse complement strand
TCTCTCTCTCTCCCTCTCTCTCTCTCTCTCCCTCTTTCTCTCCCTCTTTCTCTCCCCCCCCCTCTCTCTGTCATGTCCCATGTTGTCCAGATTGTAATTGGACACATTTAAACCCACATGGAGACCCACTCCAGACTGACAGACATCATTTCTACTGTGTTGTGATCTGGTTTTTTTTCCCTAAGCGACGATCATCCACAGCAGGACGGAGGGCGGCGCCGCACGGCCGCTCATTAACTGGAGAACGTGTGGTGAAGCGTACTGCTCCTGAACATTTCACGACGTTGTGTCAGAGAAAGACTTCAGGTTAAGAAAGTTATCTGTCCTTTATTTTGTAACTCGATCTGATTAGAAATGTGCGAGCGTGAGTGAGTCTGAAGAGAGTTGATCTTTTTCACTTCCTCGTATCCTCGTATAATAATTATAGATTTTGTGGGCAAACGGTTGAACTCTGGGGCAGCGGAGAGTAACAGAGTTTTATTCTTTACATACTGAATCAGTATGAAATGGATTTGGAGTGAATAAGATCAGGGGTTATGATCTGATACGTGCTAATTGTTTGTTGCTGAAGTAGTATGTTAATGTTAAGGACGTAAACTGCTGCGTGGTTTATTTTGAGTGATTTATGTGATTTTTTTTTGTGCGATCAGATACGTTACTGTTACTTTTGTCAGGTTTTCCGTCGCTTTCACAGCCCGGACGTCATATTCACCCTGACACTGTTTTTACAGCAGGTGATGGTGTGAGACTGTATACTGGCATGTGTTATTTTGTCTTGGCAGCACAAACTCACACCTCTGTAATAACTGCTACATGTGTCTGCTGTTGTGCATTAGATACTCCGTCTGACGTTTTAACTCCATGTTCTCACTCTTTTCTTTGCAAGTCCAGGCCACATCCTTGAGGTGAAGGCAACACTGTCTGTCTGAGCGGGCTGAACTCAGGAAGGAATAAAGCGGTCCATGTGAACTCAGAACATACGTCCTTTAACCAGACGCTGTGGAATGGACATAGACAGTAAACAGTCTGTGAGTCTGATCTAAAACGAGTCACTGTGAGACATCTCACATCTCAGAGAGCAGAAATGAGTTTGATATCAACATTTACTCTGAACATACAAACGTTTGTGTGGAGAAAAATTTACCATTTTTAAAAAAAATCTTTTCTCTGAATCTATCAGCCGTAGTATTATAGAGTAAAACAGAAATAGTGATGAAACACGAGAAAGTCCTGAGTGTCCACTTTCATCTGAGCCTCATATTAACACCGCTGTGGAGTGAGACGTGAGGAAGACGTTCAGTCGTCAACACGGACACCAGAGAAGCAGGTGGAAACGACGTTATTTTCTGTGTTATAAAAGGAATACGGCGCTAACGTGCTCAATTAAAATCCTCCTTCAATTCTCTTCACTTCATCACACCAGCTCATTTTTGAATCATTGCTTGATTCTTTTGATTCAGAGGTAAAAGGTGTATTATTACTACAGTACACCCATGTTCAAGTACCACATATCACTCCGTCATGGCCGCTGTCAAATCATGCTTTTTTTTAATCCAGGACTCTAAGTGCCATGACGTCAAACGCAGAAAGCTGCCAGCAGAAAATTAATCGTAATTATCACCCGTGTACCTGCTTATTAAATACTGTACTGATGAGCATTGTGAACATTCGTGGTCGGTGTTGACTCATAAACCCACGCTGGGTTGCTTTTAACTCCAGAGTTGAAGGTGTATAATGAATAATCATCAGGACTTTCCCCATCTATTTTCTCTGAAGTCGGACCCGGGTGCAGCACGGCGAGATTCAAGCAGTGAATATTACAGAACGTTATTGTCTCCTACGCCACACCGACACATCGTTTCACTCTTAATTTTATTCGTCATCATTTTTGGACGCAGACGTCCTCATTGTCACGCCGCCTCTCCTCCAGCTGAATTATAGGGAAGCCTCTGAGCTGAATGGAATTGATTTCTGAGAACAGCTACACTACAATCAACAGGTGGATTGTTACCTGATTGGTTTTAATTGCTGTTATACAACAGAATTTTTCACACACACACACACACACACACACACACACACACACACAGTGTAATCATTTTATCAGCCATATTAACAATGAATAAAAGATTAACAATCAGTGTCACAATTTCTGAATTCACTGAAGCTCATAAGAACAACAAAGTGCCGTAGAATGCTGGATTCTGATTGGTTGATAAATGTATGTTAGAGAGATGGCAAGATGCCACTTTTCCACGATATGGTACTGAAACCTTGAGCAGCTGCGAATATCAGCACTGATAAGTTCTATAACCGTGTGCAATAGATTAAAGAAGTGTTAAGTGTGTTAAAAGAAACTGCAGTAGAAACATTGTTAGAGTTTTGTGTTGAATTCCCTTGTACCAAGCAGAACTGATTAACGGAACAGTGTGAAGTATTTCGAGCAATTAGACTATTCAAGTCAAGATACAGAACATTAACAACCATCTCACAAGCCTCACTGGAGATCTGTGGGCCGTCATCAGCAGCAGCCCGTAATTTTCAGGGGAACAAAGAACCGAACAGGAGCAGGGCATTGCCAGGGATGGGACATGTGGAGCACAGCATCAAATATCCCTTTATGCCTATGAACTCTTCGACACTAATTGGAGAACATTAATTGGATCAGAAATTAGAACAGTCATTAGAATAGTTCATTAGAACACTAACTAGACTTTAACTAGAACACTATGTATAAGAGTTAATTGGAACACTATTTAGATTAGCTGTAACAGTGCTACATGCTATTCCCCTCTTAATTCATCAGGGAGCAGTCACCGGAATTCTGAGACTTCCTGTTCACTTCCAGGTTACCGATATTACGTTAAACTCTATAGTAGAATTGTCATTTCGTCTGTGATTCGGAGCCAGTTCTGTTCCCTTGCTTGTTGTCACGTGTTTGAATGTTATTGTTCTACATTTTTCACGAGTGTTTTGGATTTGTTCACCGGATTGTACGGTATTGCGGTTCATGGACGATTGTCTGTCTATATCCTGTATCTCTGCCTAACCAGTTCATATTGTTTTGTCTCCACACCGTCCACCGTCACATCAGCCTATTGGTATATTAATTAGAATAGTTCATTAGAACACTAATTGGACATTAACTAGAACACTAATTACAATCTCTAAATGGAACTCTATTTGGATTAGCTAATTGGAGCACTAATTGGAAGGCTGTCCCCAAACTACAGGGCTCTGTAGCCTTCACTATACAAAGAGCTTGTGTCTTCTGCATGAAGTTTGCATTGAGGATCTTTAATTAAAGAAACCCAGTGAGAAAGTTGACTAGGAGTGACGTGTTCATATCTTCTGCTTCTGGTTCTGATTCGTAAACACTGCCGTGTTCTGGACTAACTGACAGTAAGGTGACAATAATCCGACCTAGAGGTGAACTAGTGTTTCTGCATCGTGAGTAATATTATATTTATTATTTGAACAATCTTTCTTTCCCAGTGATATTACACACACACACACACACACACATATATATATATATACATGAGCTTCAAATGAGAGACCAGACACAAAAATCACACCACAGTGTTTTATAGCTGCACTTGATGAAACAGAAAGTCTACACA
Source organism: Bagroides melapterus (assembly GCA_028566695.1). NCBI lineage: Eukaryota > Metazoa > Chordata > Actinopteri > Siluriformes > Bagridae > Bagroides > Bagroides melapterus. The sequence continues at coordinate 14,575 of JAOTRN010034218.1, read as the reverse complement.
GTATTACAATATAATCAGAAAGCTTCTTCCTTCCTGCACGTGGTCCCAGGAGAAGTCCTTTTGTCTTGTCGGAATTCAGTAGGAGGAAGTTAATAAGCATCCGGTGTCTGATGTCCTCTACACATTCCACTTTATTAAGCTGGTGCCTGTCATCTGGCTTTGAAACATATAGCTGTAGTAGTGAAAACTGTTAGCACGTTTATGCATGAGGTTACTCTCAATGGGCCTAGAATATAGCCTTTTACACAATATAGCCTTTTACAGAATAGAACACCGAAGTTTAATATGCATCAACATCTGATCATCTACACACTGAGAAAGATCAGACAAATCACATCCGAGCCTGGAGAAGGCTGTTCCCTTGTCGAGGTCGAGCAACACAAGCAGGTGTGTTATTTTTTGGTGGTACTGAGTCCACACGGCATTGGCTCCCAGTAACATTTCACTCATCTCTAAAGCTTTGAATGGTTTCACGCCACAGTAAGCTTGTTATTTTTTATTTTTTGATCCACTACACCTACTTTGAACCAGTCAAGGCTACAAAAAAGGATAGAGCTGCACTGACAGCCCGTGACCCACGAGACTGCTGTGAATAGAACCACTTCAAGATTCTCACACTCTTTTTGAATGGACGTTACATTGGTTAGTTTTGTGTTCGAGTCTTCATCAGTGAACATCTGAAGACTTCGTCAGGAAAGAATTAGTGTTAAGTCTGTAATGAACTCAGAAATGACTCTGTTAGTTCCTCGTTATGTTCCTCTTGATTCCACAATTCCACTGAACTCTTGTAGAGAGGACATTATTTACATTCCAGGGTCACCTAAATGAGGATGAGGTTCACTCCTGGGTCTGGTTCCTCTCATGGTTTCTTCCTCATATCACCTCCATCACCTCAGACTTGATCATTAGTGATAAATGTTAAACTTAATTTTAAACTTTATCATTTTTATTCTGTTTCTCTAAAGTCTGTAAAATTCTCCTTTTCTTTGACATTTGCTTGTATTACACAAACCTGGCTTTTAGTTACTACGGCAACCAGCTCTGACATTCTCACCCTGCAAACCTGCACAGGGAAAAAAAACAAAGTTAATAACAATTATATTCATAATAGACTCTACATCTACATACTGACCAACAAATGAACTGAAAAATTCTGTAAAAAAAAAAAAAGAGAGAAAATCAGCCGCGAGCACATAGTGTACTTCATGTGATAATTATGGGTTAATGTGTTTTCATTTTTTTATTTATTTATCTTTGGTGTGGAAAAACAATGCACTGTTGTGAACCTGCATGTGAAGTTTTATTAGGAAAAATTATTTTTATTATTTATTTTTGCAATAATAATAATAAGAAGAAGAAGAAGAGGAAGAAGAAGAATATTTAACATAGTTCTTTTAGGGATTTTTTTTTATTATGATGCTTCTGCTGCTCCTGATGATTATTTTGTAATTCATTATTTTAGTAATGCAGTGTTTCTGAATGCAGAATAAAATCCATCCACATGACTCAGCTGCGAGGTGAGAGTAAGTCTACGTACACATTAATCACACACACACACACACACACACACACACACACTCAGTCTCGTTTGGGCCGAATGATCCCATGTGGTCTCTCAGGCCATCAAATCTCTGTCACATTTCATTAAGCCCCCTGTGGTGCTACTGATGACCAGCTGCCCATCTCTCATTGAGTGGAACATTCATTCAAACAGAAGTTCATTCTCAGTGAAAATTCTTTGAAATGTAATTCTATATGTTCTCTTTTTTATCAAGAAGGAGGAGGAGGAAGAAGAAGAAGGTCTTTTTTCTGTATGCCAATGCAATATTCAAAGGAACAATGAGCAGTACTGAGACTGCCAGCCTCCAGAGGGAAACAGACTGAAGTTCTCTCTCTCTCTCTCTCTCTCTCTCTCTCTCTCTCTCTTTTCTATTCAAGATCTTGTATCTTTGTGCCAGGACTGTTCCCAAATACATACGTACATCAGAGTGAAACCTCTGACTGACAACACAATACTACTCAAATACTTGTTCCTTTATTAAATGTTACATCAAGTCCATGTGAACTTTATCTCCATCATGTTTCAAGTGAATCAAAGATGGTGAAGTAATTCCATTAAAAGAATTTAAAGATGGTGAAGTTCCTCACAAGTACTACAGATGGTGAAGTTCTTCATCAGTACTAAAGATGGTGAAGTTCCTCAGGAGTTCAAAGACTGTGAAGATCTCCAGGAGGAGTAAAGACTGTGATGTTCTTCAGATGTTTAAAGACTCAAGAGAATTAAAGATCAAAGCTCCTCAAGAGTAGTAAAATTTTTGATTTTCTTCAGAAAAGACTGTGAAGTTCTTAAGGTGTAGAAAAGATACTTAAAGACAGTGAAGATCTTCAAGAGTAGTAAAGTTTGTGATGTTCTTCTGGTGTAGTGAAGATTCCAGGAGTAGCGTCATTCTTCAAGAGAAGTAAAGATCGGAGTTCTTCAGGAGGAGTAAAGACTGTGAACTTCTTGTGTTTAAAGACAGTGAAGATCTTCAATACTAAAGTTTGTGATGTTGGGAGTTTAAAGACTGTCACTTCTTCAAGAGAAGTAAAGAATGTGATGACTGTCATACTTCAAGGTCAGCAGTGACTGAAGTTCTGTGAAGTTCTTCACGTGTTTAGTGTCCGTCATATTTCAAGTTCTTGTAATGCCACGTTTGTCATGCATTAGGAGGACCATGAAAACCATGGAGGTAAACCACGTGTGTATAAAAGTATACTGATGAAACCTTTTATTTACAACAAGGTTGATGACGGAGCGACGCACGGCGGCAGAACGACTTTTTTCTCTCACTTCTTTTGATTTTCCCGATCAGAATGCTAGCCACGTGCGTGCCGTGCTTTCTTCTTTATTTGTGTGACTCTTCTTCAGTGTCAACTCTAAAGCTTGTGAGGTACGTGATCATTTCAGTTCTTTTCATCACTACTCTGTTCAATTTCTCAGGGAATGACGAGGCGTTTCCTCGAATTACAACCCAATACAGCACAAAAGCTCACAAAAGGCAGCTGTAGCGGAGCTTCCAGCTTTCAGCACTCAGTACACGGGAAATAAAACAGTCGACACGATTGAACCAGGAAAAGAGCGAGGAAAACGTGTGTCTGAACAATAAATTCCATAAATAACCCCAAATAATAATCCCAGTAACTTTACTCAATCTAAGAAAAAGAAATATAATATGGTTGTCTGATATGAATTATTTACATTGATTATTTTGAAAAAATTAAATCTGGTCAATTACCACCGAAGGCGTTAAGGAGGATGAATCACTCTACAACTCTACAGTGGAATAAATAATTTATCCCCATTTATTCCTAATGAGCAAACCTGAGGTGACAGTCCAAGGGAAATCTCCCTTAGAGGGAATAAGGAACTTTGAGAGGGAACTCATCTTCATCTGGGTGACACCAGAGAAAGTGAATAGAAATGATTATAAACACAGGAGTGTGTGATTATAAATAATAATGTGCTCTCTACACTCATATACAATCAGCTGGAGTCATGTAACCAGGAGCTCCTGAGCTCCTCAGAAAACAGCTCATCATCTAAGTTCATTGTAGATTCCACACCATCTCCTCTGTGCTGGAGGAGTCAGTTTACTCAGGTGCTCAGCCCTCAGACCGTCACTGTACATAACTCTAATTTAGTTTGTCTCCATTTTCACTCCAGGTTTCGGGTTCCTCTCTTGAGGGGGTGAATATGACTATTAGACCACGGTGCAGGTGTTTTTCTCTAAACTTCTCTAAACAGTGTCTAATGTGTTAATGAAGATAGTGAGTATGGTGTTAATCATTTGGGTTTACTTTATCGAGACAGATCAGGAAGGTTACATGGGAATCTGTCTTTAGTGGTTATAATAATAGTTCTGAAAAATAGGTCTGAAAAAACTGAGGAATTCTTTAAGATTAGGTAATTAAAGAAATAATTTTCACTGAGTTCACTCACAAACTCTTTCTTTAAGATCTTCCAGATATTGATCGCGTCAATGAATTCGCTGAATTTTGCCGCTTTGAATTGATTTATTTTTCTCGCAAATAAATATTTTAAGCAAAAAAAAAAAACAAGCTTGAAGGCTTAAAACATTACAGCTACAGATGAAGCTCTCATAATTTCACTGATGTTAATATTTCCAAATGATGACCTCTGACTCCATCACGTGTCAGTTTCTCTTTAACCTTAAAGCAGTGCTGAAGACTTTAAACTCAGACTGTAATGACCGACAGCTCGAGCTTTTTTCTCAAGCTTCCTCGTAATAATTAGGGGAGAGCGGGGCACAGCCTAACACCTGTTTTCTCTTGTTTGTGGACAAGTCGTTCAGGTTCGAAATATTTTCTTCTTTCACATCATTAAATACGAATGTGGTCTTGTTTTTATAATTAAAATTCTATACTGATCTTCTCTTAATGGCTTCCACAGTTGAATGTTGGCCACCCGTTAGTTTGTGCCCCGCTCTCCCCTACTTCCTGTCTTTCAGAACATTCATTATTATTTTACTTCGCATGCTTTGACTCTTTTTTAATTCTTTTGGATCGCAGCGAGGGAACACCACACAAACACGTCTGTGATCAGGAATGTCCTGCACAGTTGGTTGATATTTCATTGTTTTATAACGCAGAGGGACTCACTTCAATTAAAATCGATATTATTATTATAATTATCAGGTCACTGAATTGTTTATAATGTCTCAGAATCTTCAGATTCTATCTTAGAGATGTGACTTTAGTGACATTTGTATTTTGGTGATATGACATTTATAAATCTGTTCGTACTGTAAGTAAAGTAAAGGCTGAAGATATTTTAAACACATGCAGTTTCCACATTAAAACAATATTTTGCCTCATTCTAGTCCAAATAATTCTTTTTTACCTTCAAAATACAGGAAGTACAACAGGAAGTTCAGCAGGAAGTTTAGCAGGAAGTTCAGCAGGAAGTTCTCCCATCATTAGAGATCGAATGGAGAAGGCGGATGGATGCTGGTTAACCATTTCTGCGTATTTGTTTCTTTTTTTTTTTTTTGGCATATTTCCCCTGTTTGTGTATCTTATGCTAAATCCAAAAAACATTCATCTCTTTAAACCTTCTTTAAAGAGTTTAAATAATTCTTGTGAAGATTTATTTACGTGAACATACAGCATTATTTCACATTTCACTGTTGAATAAAGATTATTAAAGAGCGCCATGGAGTTTTGTGGAAAAAGACAAAAAAAATTCATAAATTCATCCGTTTATTTTTATTTATTTATTTGAAAGATATTTCCAGTAAATTTCACAGATCTGGACGTACAGCCAGCTGTTCTACTGACTGATCTGTGGTAACAAGGTCTGTTTTGACGTAATTAATCTCTTCTTGTTTAATCACAGACACACTGATGATTCATCAATGTTCATTAACACACCCTCAAATTTAAAAAGCTTGTAGTGATTCGTGTTAGTGCTACATCAGACTCTGATATTAATCTAATCTTTTTCATCTACTCACTAATTACTGACACACGTTTGAGTCATAGATCGTTGATTAACTTTAACCACAAAAATTAAACAAACAAACATCACATTTGCATAAAACAAACAAACATAACATACGGAGAGCTTTATATCTGTTAAACCAGGATTAATGAGTTTAACACACACACACACACACACACACACACACATTTTTCTATCCTCTTTCCCGTTAGCGCCGTTGAGGTCATTGGTGTGGGGTTTGAGGCGTCGCTGCCCTGAACGTGGCTCTGTTTTTGTGTGTGGGTCGGGTTTTTTTTTTTTTTTTTTAAGATCTTTGGGTTATTTAAGGTCATGAATGAATTATTTGTTGTTTTTCTTTTTAATTAATAAAAACTCCAGCCAGCTCAACTGTCACGGCTCAGAGGAGGAGGGAAACACGTGCGGAGAAACACGAACAGTAACAAAACAACAGGAACATGGTAGACACCTGAACACAGGAACATGACGTGAGAGACAGGACGTGACTCAGGTGTGTGTGTGGGGGGGGGCTGTCGGGTGCAGGGGCTGATGGGTAATGTAGTCTTGACATACACATATTTTAAGCACATAATAATAATAATAATAATAATAATAATAATAATAATATATTAATAAACATTTTCTGTTTGTTTCTTTATTTTCCTATAAAAGCTCTGAAACCTCAGGATCAGAAGCAGGAAGTGTGTCTTGTGATTTATTTTGGCATTTTAAATGCACTAAATGGCTCCATTCTTCTCACTCCGTCCGCTGTGTTGTATAAACAGGCAGCGTGACTTTCAACCTTTCCATCCTGATTTAGAAAAACGAGAGCGTTTCCGTACGGCGAGGACCTTATTAAGAGACTGATGTTACCGTGGTTACTGAGATCTGCTTCTTGTTCTGGAGAAATTGTTCATTGTTGTACAGATTGTTCTATGACAATAGAGATATTATTATAAATTAATATTATTCTATTCATCTACAAGCGCTACGATGAACTAATGATCTAATTCTTCATTATCAAGCTAAACCATGTGAGTGTGAGAATGTTTCCCATAAATCACATGTTTCTAGTTTCATGACTTTTGCTTTCGTTTCTTCATTAACACACTCAGAGTGTGTCGTAATCGAATATTTATCCAATCAGCTGCTTAATGCCTACAATCACACAGTACAGAGTTTATCCACGAACTGTTCACTCAACACTGATTGATTTCTTATAACGACGTTATGACACGGATTTCAGTTTTATACTACCTTCGTTCATCCTGAACATCTGTGAACATCCAATCGGACTGCAGCGCTCTGAAGTTTATAACCAGAAGACGACAGAAAGACGTTCTTCAGTCTCCAGTGTCAGAGGGAACGCTGAGGGATCCTCAAGTTTTTAAGATCTTCAGGACTTTACTCTTCTTTTCAGCTTCTCAAAACAACAACAAGGTGAGAACCCACAGGTTGGTCAATCATCAACACTACAGCTGCTCTAACACAAGAACTATCTTGTTTCATGAACATTCTACAGCATGAACTGTGTCAGGCTTCTCTCCATCTCTTCCCTGCGGCGTGTGTTATGTTCTGTACCATGTGCTTTTGTTTGTTTTGTGTCAACGCGTGTGTTTGCCCCGCCCGATCATTAGTCCCTCCCACTTCTGCACACCTGTTCCCTCTGTATCGTTAACCACTTCACGTGTGTTGTGTTTTTTCCTGCAGTCTTTGTTGTCGTTTGTCTGTCGTGTCTGTGTCTGGTGGGTTTTATCTTCCTGTTTCGTTTTAGATTTAGCTCTTTAGTTTGTTCCTGGTGTTTGATTTTTCTAGCATGTTGATTTTATTATTTTATTTAAACTCCTGTTTTCACTGTCCATGCTTCTGGCTCTGTTTTCCTCCAGTGGAGGAACCTGGCTTTGTGGACACACAGTAAGTATAAATTGAGACAAAATACACTTAAAAAATAAAATATAATTGCGGGAAAATTGCTGTGTAACTTCAAGACGAGATTTAAAACTCTTCTATTGCTAAGAGTAACTACTTCATCACACCACCATGTTGTTGGTTATTTTCCTAGAACAGCACAAGATGGTGTGTTTTATGGACAGAACATCAGCTTCTAGCACTTTAAAGAGAAGACTACATGAAGTTAAAATCTTAATCCTTGACCCTGTGGTACATCCTCAGACACATGACCCTCACTGTTACACCTAACACATGAAGAGGAGCTCAGAAAAGCTACAAATCCTCTAAAGTCGTCTGTTCTACAGAGAGATTAATCACTAAATCATTAAATCTTAACATCAGTGTCAGAATTAAAGAGACGACATCAATTCATTAATTCCAGCAAAAAAAGAAAACATAATTTTTCAAGCACAGATAAATGGACTGAAGATCGCAGGTTGACTCAAGAGCGTGATGAATTTCTGAAAGGTATCTGCTCAGTGAATCTCTCGGTGTGAAGCGACAGTAGGAGCAGAACATTTTGTGGATCTTTGACAGGAGTTTATAAAGTGAAAGGAACATTGAGTCAGGAGAGAGCAGGGAGAGTAAAACACCAGCGGGAAACGTGTACTGACACACCAGCGTGTGTTAAAAAATACAGAGGAAAAAATAAACATCTTTAACCTTCAGCTTTTAGTGATTCTTTTATTCTTTTATCTTGGTTTGGTTTCTCAGAAAGCGTGAACTCCTTCACCTACCACTTTCTCCAGCATTTACACCGAATGGAGTGAGAGACGCTGGTGTGCTGATGAGAGATGAGATCTATCAGGAAAGATACAGTAACTTGTAGAATGACTGTGGAGAGCAGAAAAACATCTCAGCATGAACAAAACATCGAAGCTTGAGATACAGGAGCTACAGCAGAAGAAGAAGAGAACATCAGGTTCCTCTCCCATCAGCCAAGAACCGGAAGTCCAGGTCTAGCTGAAGTGTATAGAATGTCAGGATTGGGAGTTATGTTGTCGTTGTTTTAAATAAAAGCTGGATTTGGGTTCAGATGTGAGTTCAGTAGTGATATTAATGCCACCTGCACCAGGTTCTCCAAAGCGGAAATGTTGAATATCTCAAAATGTTCTGTGCAGAACCAGAAAAGAAAGAAAACTGAGAAAGAGTGGATCAGCTGTAGGACATTATTGATATGAAGAAGTTCAAAGCGGCGTTCTCAACAGGAGGTCAAGCGAGCGAGAAGAGAGGAGAGGAGCACAAAGAAACACAGCAGAACACCAAAGTCCATTTAACAGTAAAGAAGTCAGAAGGTCGTCTTGCGTTCTTTTTTCAGTCGTAAGCACTTTATCTGTGAAATAAACTCGATACATTCCACCATTCTTTACTGCTTTTATTATTTAAACTTGTTCAATAAGAGTAGAACTCTACTGACGCCACAGATGTTGTTATTCAGGAGCTTTCACCTCACAGAGTACATTAACAGGACTCCAGCTGACGTTTTTAGGTCGATTTGATTTTTCACTTATTAACATTCGGTTCCCTGAGAAACCTTTTGCTTTGGAACCTTTTTCATGATTCTTTAATGATTATTTTTTTCCCCTCACACTGAACTGACAAATAGTGACGAAAATCCAAGTAAAGGAAATCGGACTGACATTTCAAAGACATTTACATTTTCACAACCGTTAACTACTCAAACTTTGATTTATTGATTTATTTTTAAAAAGCTGTGACGTCTTCGACTCTTTTATCAGGACGGTGACAGGATCGTCTTTTAAAAATCTCTGTATGGCACGTGTGATGTGAGAAGAGCCAGATTAGATCAAATCAGATTGCAGCACTGAAGATGTATATGTATCATATAACCAGAAGAGATTAGACGGTGGAATATTCCGTCTATGAGGTTTATAAATTCATAGACGGAAAATGTCACGTTTATGGAAATGTTTATGAAGTTTGTAAATGTCACGTTTATGGAAACACGACAAGGCGAGAAAATGAACCACTTTTAATAGCTGCTTTAACGTAAGTGAGAACAAAAAAAGAACAAGATAAAGTGTGGATTTGTGAAGAAAAGTCCAGAAAAGTCCAAAAACTCTGGTTCTGGGTGTTGACCTGGTTGAGGGCCTGAATGGTCTGCTGGAAGAAGCTCATTCCTCATGCTTTCTGTGTTGGCCTTCAGGGAGTAGAAGATTTTCCCTTATAGTAACAGAGAGAAGAGATCTTTGTTCACATGTTCAAGGTCCTTCACCATCTCCCAGGCCCTGGTCCTGCAGACTGTGTAAGTCAGGCACGTTATAGTGGATGATACGCTCAGATGATCACAGCACTGGGTGTCCTTCTCAGTGCTGTTCCTAACCAGGCTGTGATGCTCCCTGTGAGGATGCTCTCCACGCTGCAGGTGTAAATATTTCATAGCACCTGAGGGCAGTGTAAAGTTTCTTAAGCGTCTGAGGTGGTAAAGACGCTAACGGGGTGTCGATGTGTCAGAACCATGACAGATCTGCATGATGTGAACACCCAGGTTGGTGTTCATGAAGAGGTTGTTCTCCTGGCAGCAGTTCCCCAGACTGTTAATCTCTTCCAGGTAGATCTTCTCATCGGTGGACATCAGTGGAACTGCTTGCGATTTATTCCTTATGTAAAGAACAATGGAGGAGAAGTAAATATCTCCAAATGGAAAAAAAAAACCCTCAGTAAACATTGTGTACACAAACAGCTCAGTAAACAACCCACAGGAGTCTGGGATGAAAAAGACCAGATTAAATGATATGAATCCTTCACACACTGGTAGTGATATCATTAGAGACGTTTCCTCAAAAAGTGATCAACAAAGCAGAGCCGTGTGAAAGCAAATCCTCTAAAGTCGTCTGTTCTACAGAGAGATTACTCACATTAAATTTTAACATCAATTTCAGACTTATGAAAAAAACGACATCAATTAATTAAATTAAAATTAAAAGAAAACATTCTTCTTCAAGCAGAGATAAAGGGACCGAGGATCGCAGGTTTCCTCAAGTGTGTAATGAATTTCTCTTGAAACAGCCTGAAACATATCTGCTTAAAGAAACGCTCGACGTGACAGCAGGAGCAGAACATTTTGTGGATCTTTGACAGGAGTTTGTAAAATGAAAGGAACATTGTGTCAGGAGAGAGCAGGGAGAGTAAAACACCATCAGGGAATGTGTACACACACACACACACACACACACACACACACCAGCGTGACAGTGCATGCTGTTAAAACAGGCTCTCTGGTATTAGCAAAAAAACTTTCAGTATAAATGTCTTATAAGTCTTATATTCTTATAATTATTTTTTTATATTCTTCTTTTACTCTTAATATTTAATTTGTATTCCTTCTCTTTTTTAGACTTGGTCCTAGCTCTGACTGGACATATCTAAATCTGTTTAGTTCCTGTAAGTGATGTGTTTAGATTTAGACTGATTATTTAATGCAGGAAAAATAAAAACATCTTGAGTTGTAAGAATCTTTACACGAGCGAATGATCTTCACTGTTCGTTATTGTTTTGAGGATTATTCACACAGAGTTTTACTGAATGAACTGAACAATGAGCCAGAACTGGACTCACTGAACACACTGAACACACTGAACTCACTGAACACACTGAACACACTGAACTCACTGAACTCACTGAACACACTGAACACACTGAACTCACTGAACACACTGAACTCACTGAACTCACTGAACTCACTGAACACACTGAACTCACTGAACACACTGAACACACTGAACACACTGAACTCACTGAACTCACTGAACACACTGAACACACTGAACTCACTGAACTCACTGAACAATCAACCTCACTCATGACTTTACTGAATCAAACACAGATTCTCAGTCCAGATCCAAAATGATTCAGATAGATAGATAGATAGATAGATAGATAGATAGATAGATAGATAGATAGATAGATAGAAGTGATACTGTAAGTGAATCATGACTGTGATTATAAGGATTTGTCGATTTCACCCTTTACTTAATGTCTTGACCAAAAGAACTCACTGATTCAAACCCTGATTAACTGAATAACAGATGAATAAATTTCAGTCAAGGTCAAAAAGATTCTCTGATTCGAACCATGATTCTCTGAATGACAGATGATTCACTTATCCAGCACCGATCCACTGAATGACAAATGATTCACTTATCCAGCACTGATTCTCTGAATGACAAATGATTCACTTATCCAGCACTGATTCTCTGAATGACAAATGATTCACTTATCCAGCACTGATTCTCTGAATGACAGAGGACTGACTCTTGGTCATGACCAAAAATATTCATTGATGCAAACATTGATTGACTAAATGACAAATGATTCATTAATTTAAACAACGATTCACTTAATGACAAAGGAATGAATCTCATTTATGATCAACATGATGAAGTGATTCAAACACTGAATTAAAGAATAAATCATAAATGAATCTGGACTAGGACTGAAAGGATTCACTGATTAAACACTGATTCAGACACCGATTCAGACACCGATTCAGTGACTGACAGCTGAGCCAGTCTTGGCCAAAATTGTTCACTGACTGAATCACTGAGTTGGTGAACAATAGAGAAGAGAATCACAGATATGACTGAAATGATTCACTGACTCAAATTCTAATCCACAGAAAAGCAGATAATTCTGTCAACCTTGACCAAATGGACTCGATTCAAGCAAAGGAATTCTTCGTTGATCTTTTTTGTTACCGTTGTCTAATCCTTTAAAAAGAAAGATAATTAACTGTGCAGGACACCATGGACTTGCTGTGACATACAGGAGAGGTTTCACTTCACCATGGTTACTAAACAAACCATACATTTCTTTTCTATTTCTGCATTTGTATCAGCACTTAAAGCTGAACACTGTATAATTTATGAATATGGTCTAATAACATGTTTAAAGGAAAGGAACAGAAGTCAGAAAGTGAAGGATGAGTGACAGTCAGGGCTACTTCATACTTTTTCTTCAGTTCAGTTCATCTTGTCCACTGTTTCAAACAGATAAAGGCGTCAAGTTATTTCATATAGATGTAGAATAAGTTAAATCATTAAATCAGTGGTGCTGGAGATCAATAAAATATTAAAATCATTACTAATGCATCTTAAAATCAGCGTCTTAACTGATGTTCCTTCACTGCGCTTAAATTTTCTGTTACCACCGACTGTGGGCTCAAAATGCTAGCATACAGTGCTGAAATATGGACGCTGTTAGCCATGAGGAACATCTCTATAACTTTGATCTCTAATAATGAGTTTTTCTGTTTTATCCAATCAGAAAGCAGACTTTTGGTCTCAGATGTGAATATAAAAATCGTCATTTATATAAAAAAAAAAAACATTAACAAATCTTATTAAAAAAAATCAAATTAATAAGTTTCTACAACAAAGAATGTCACGACATGACAGAAATACAGAAGAGCCAGAGGTGATTGTGGCAAGGAAGAAAGCTTGAGATGAACCAGACTCTTCTGGGCAGCAGACTGTGGGATTATCTGGATGTCACCTGGAATTTTTTCTAATTAGATTGAGATGTTTCACTACTCATCCTTGCAGATTGTTCAGTCTGTAGGAGGTGGTGGAGGAAACTAGAGTAACTTGGAGGAAACCCGTAAAGTATAGGGAGAACATGCAAACTCCACACACCAAAGCTCGGAGGTGAAAGACAAATGAACCACTGTGTGATCACCAGCAGTACCATCAGGTATAAAAATGTTGAGGTTGATTGTAGCTTCCTGCTTTAACAGTCATGTCTGTGATTACACAAACTGACACATACCCAACATCTGATCTGAACCAAGTCACAACCATGGACCAACACGGTGTTTGTAAGCCATCAACACACAAGATGGTCTAATCTTCTTATTGAACACATCCCAGCAGTGTGGAAATCTCTCGTTAACTGGATACCAGGTTTGCCAGTTTTCATCTCTAATTAGCTTCAGTTGAAGGTTTCACGTATGTTTCCCAACCTACATTATGAATATATAAATAATGTACAAGAAGAATTCAGACATTCAAACAGATTGAGTTTGTTGATTAGTGTAACAGACATTTATATAGAAATGCACTTCATTCCAAAGGGTTCGCTTACTTTGTTCTTGATCTTTTATTATTTTATCAGTTTATTCTCTCCATCAACGCTTGTGTAAGAGAAACAGATGGACTTGATCACACATTGTTCAATCAAAGTACAATCATCTGGATCATCTGGACCACATATTTGTATAACTTGATATTTATATTATTATATAATGCTCATATTGTAATAACTTGGTTGTTGTGATATTAATATATATTGGCTGATAAAATGATATTCAGTTGTCCAGCTTTAGTCCACTCCTGTGTTCTGTAACTTTCAGCATTCTTCACCCGTCACATATCACAAGCACAAGTGACCTCATCCATTTAACCTGTAACATCTGCTGCATGCTTCATCATCATCATCATCATCATCATCATCATCACTGCTGGAGTTTTCACTGAGAAGACGTCAGCTGGGAAACTGGGAATCTGTTACTGAAGATCTGTGATCGATGGCTACTGATCCAACAACACCTCATATTATTCCAGTCACCAGATACAACAAAAGATTCATTGTTGACTTTTTTTTTTACATCCATTCAAAGATAGAGAGAGAGTGAGAGAGAGAGAGAGAGAAAGAGAGAGAGAGAGAAAGAGTGAAATACAGGAAGAGATAAAGGCCAGACAGAATGCTTTAAAAAGCTTTTGCTCCTGAACCGCTAGCCAACATTTTTCATTTCAGGGGTAAAAAAGCAGAATTGCTATATAACTGCTAATGTTCGGCTAATTTTTGTGCTTTTCATTCATTCACAAATAACTTGAAGCAAAAAGTGGAATGTGCACAGACAAACATGTTAAAAGCTCCTTTTTGATAAAATAACTGAACCGTTGTGAAGTGACGCCTATGTGGGAAATGTATATATTCTTCTTGATAGATTTTTTCCTGAAATAAAGGTAATGTAACATGAACAGTGGTGAAGTGTATAAACCAACCCATTTCACGTGAGAGTTTCTGCTTTCTGAAATCCAGTTAAATAGGTTCCTCTTTTCTTTGCTTCTCAATCAGAAGGAAGGTTTTATAAAAAAAAAAAAAAAA